>JANEHU010001564.1:0-212906 GCA_027563435.1 Nasonovia ribisnigri
CTTCACAAACACAACCAACAATTCTAGCTTCAAAGGCAGATGGAATTTCATTTGGTGTTTCTTTGGTTCCTACACCTCGCTTAATGGATTTTAAATTGTACGGGTCCTATAAAAAAAGACAAAGAATTTTCTAAATACACTCAACATTTTAGATTTTATTAATGAATTAGAATGAGTACCAATTATTTTGTTAGGACTACATAATTATTCATAGTAGTTGAATTTTTTATCACTTTATTGGATTTCAAAATCTTAGAATTATTCAAATAGATTTATACAATTTGTTTTATATGATTAGAAATATTTGATAAAAAATTATTTGTTTATTTGTTAAGGCACAGGCAAAATAAATTTAAAATTCAGCAGCTATGGAATTACTTATATTGAATGTGATTTTATGTATTGGTTGAACCATTAATAGCCTATCTGCCTATAATAACTGCCAATGGTAGTATAGTATTCTTAACATTTAATTGGGTAAATTGATAATACACCTAATTCATTGAAAAAAAAAAATTAAAATATTTGAAACAATTTTAAAAATGCATTGTTTGATCTATACTATTAATACTAGCTTTATAAAAATTAATAGATTTCCTTACAATAGAAACATTATAGTTTAAAATACAACTTACATCATTTCCAGCTAGACGCAAAAGCATTTCTTTTTTTTCAATACCTGTGGCCAAGTCCAACGGATCGGGAAATCCTAAAAAATAAAAATGAATTAATACGATTAATAATACTATTACTAGGAATATTTAATGTGATTTTAACGATAAGTATTATAAAATAATCTGTATAAGAAATATTTTTTTAGAAAAGTTTGTTTATTTAAATAAATCTATTTTTCACATTTTTATCGTTCAAAAGTATTGATGATAATTAGGGCCCGGAAGTTCATGCATTTGCATGTTTTTAATGAGTGAATACAAAAGTTGCTGTATGAGCTACAAATTTGAATCACAACCTGATGAGTTCAAAAATGAAATTTTAGTTTGCATATTTTCGCATATTTTGAGGTTTTTTACATAATATGCATATTTTAAAAAAAAATTGCATTTTACTGCATTTTATTGCATTTTACCTTTGATATTTTTTTTTTCATTAATATTTTATAGAAATTTCGGTCTTTGAGTATAAAAACCTGTTTAAAATTATTCAGGTAATACTTAAATAATTTAATATTATGTAATTACTAGGGCCCGGAAGTCCATGCGATAATTCATGATATTTCTCTTTACAAAAATATGTTGGCTGATAATTGCCGTTCATTTGTATTTGAAAACCTGTCAAAGTCACTGGTTGTAAATTGTAATTCCTAAAGTAAATATAACATAATATACCATATTAATTAATAAATACATTTTGCTTGTTTTTTCCCCATATTTTAATTATTTTTTTTTACCAAAAACGAAAATAACTTGAGTTTTTCTTTTTTTTAAATGCATATTTTATAGATTTTAAGCGCATATTTGCATGCATATTTTGATAGTTTTTTATGCATGAACTTCCGGGCCCTAATGATAATTGATAGGTCTGCATAAGATATGTTGCATGAGATACTATGGATATTTTTAATTTATTAATTTCTATATTGGTATTAAAATATATCTATTGAAGTAAAGCCATAAACACCTAAAGTCAACATAACTAAATCATAAACACAATATTCTTTATTTAAAAAAAGATTTTAATGATTCTAATTGATGTAAATTTTAAGAAAATCGTTGAAAAAAACCATAGCATGCTAGCTACTCAATATTTTTCCTTTACGAGGGAAATCTAGCAATCATAAAAATGTTTTTGTCAATAAGTAATCATGACAACAAAATTATATTATTATAAATTATATTTTGCAAAATTGATTAAAAAACAAAATAAATGTAGGTACCCAGCCTGAAAACATATTAATGTTAATAAATAATTGAATATTATAGCGCAAGATAGAATAGAAATTTAAACTACCTTGAGGTTGAGATATTTTTGTTCATTTCCAAGATCCTTGATCTATTTAAACTTTAATTTAATGACTGAAAACTATTATAAAAATTAAGAATAAAATTCAAAATTAACTCGAGCAGGAAAATGTTTAGCCATGTAATTAAAATGCATACAATTGGATTATCGTGCTTTCGACACCACATAAATTCAACCAAACAAGTCTAGATATTGACGAGCCGTACCTCTATGTTTCTTGTTGTTCTTTTAAAGGATCCCCACAGGCCACAACCTTTCGATATTCTGTATGTATTGTAAATTGTATTTGTGTATTATGTCCAGATTTGCATTGTAAAACTTTAACGAATTACAAGTTTAACAAACTACATACACTGCACTATAAAAAGTATTGGCAATATAATATGAAAAGTACCTAAACCACAGGGGTGTTAGCAAGCGCGTTGGAAAATGCCGTAAAGGTAGTTGTGATAGTTAAATTGTTTATTTATTACCGAAAAGTTATGGTAGTCGCAATAACCTATAAGTACCGTTAATAGTATAGAATTATTCACAAGAAAATCATTTGATGCTTAGCATTTAGCTTCCTAGGTCACCTGATCTCTTGCATGTGACTACTTCTTTTAGGAACACGTCAAAGATACTTTGTATGTACAACCGTCTACCACTACCAACAACCACAGAGGAGCTTCAAAATTTGTCGATTACAACGGATATGCATGGAATAAATTTGAAATTATGTACCATATATTATTTTAAACATACAATCTAAAAATATACAGGCATTTTATTAAGGATGAATTATTTTGATTAGAAATTGAGATATAAGCTTAACATTTTATTTTTTTTATTGAAATTTTAATATAATTAGTTTTTAAGGTTGTACAGTTGGTATGTTAGTTAAATGTTTATTATTTAATAGGAATCAAACAACTATGAATATGAACTAAAATTAAAATTTACTTATATGTTATAACTAGGGCCCGGAAGTTCATGCATAAAAAACTATCAAAATATGCATGCAAATATGCGCTAAATATGCATTTAAAAAAAAGAAAAACTCAAGTTATTTTCGTTTTTGGTAAAAAAAAATAATTAAAATATGGGGAAAAAACAAGCAAAATGTATTTATTAATTAATATGGTATATTATGTTATATTTACTTTAGGAATTACAATTTACAACCAGTGACTTTGACAGGTTTTCAAATACAAATGAACGGCAATTATCAGCCAACATATTTTTGTAAAGAGAAATATCATGAATTATCGCATGGACTTCCGGGCCCTAGTAATTACATAATATTAAATTATTTAAGTATTACCTGAATAATTTTAAACAGGTTTTTATACTCAAAGACCGAAATTTCTATAAAATATTAATGAAAAAAAAAAATATCAAAGGTAAAATGCAATAAAATGCAGTAAAATGCAATTTTTTTTTAAAATATGCATATTATGTAAAAAACCTCAAAATATGCGAAAATATGCAAACTAAAATTTTATTTTTGAACTCATCAGGTTGTGATTCAAATTTGTAGCTCATACAGCAACTTTTGTATTCACTCATTAAAAACATGCAAATGCATGAACTTCCAGGCCCTAGTTATAACTTATAGGTACCTATATGTTATATAGAACATATTTATCAATCACAAATTCTAACTTATGGTCATGTGTTAAAACTAGATAAATTTAATTTATAATAATTAATAAATACTCATAAAAAGCAGTTAGTGTGAAATTGTGAATATATCACATAAATAACAAAAAACCAATAAATGTAGGAAAACATTTATATATACTTAACATGTATATTGGAGTTCCTATTCTATGTTAATTAGTATAATATTAAAATTAGTAAATGGTAATATAATATCAAGGGATTTATTTGATAAGAAATTATAAAATTTTCATGAAAATTTACATCATTAACATGAATGTTATTTAATCTTTTTTTCAAACATTCAAACTTTGCAAAGTTCTAAAATTATTTAACGTAAACAAATTTCAAAATACAACAGAAGTAAAACGGTGTTAACACCAAATAAAAATTTAGTTAAAATTAATTTGCTTCCATAGGTACTCAAACATTTTCAAACTTAATTATGTTCTAACTTATTTAACTGTCTGGGATGAAAATGCAGATGCAGAATGGGAGCTAAGGGGTATAAGAGCCCCTCACAGTAAAATTGTATATATTATGTATTAATTTATATAATATTTAGTTAATGTGTATAAGAATCCACAAATTGAAAATACTAATATTGTTATCTAATGTTATCTATAATGTTATCTGTACTCTATTATGCACTAAACTTATAATTGTACTTCCTTCTGAAAAAAAATTAGCACTCCTCCCATTTCAGATTTCAAGATTGTGGCCTGTTGGCTGTCGAGATGTTCAATAATTTAGAATTTAATAACCCTCCTTAAATTGTAACTACATTATATCTATAATGATATATATATATCTATATGTTATATAGTATAACCTATTATACTAATATAATAATAAAAGTCTTATTTAAGTATTGAAACATGTGTGCCTATAATATAAATAATAAACTTTTATACACCTACTCCTGTAATCAATCTTGTGGAACTTAATCAATGTTTTGTTTTAAAATTTAAAATATAAGATAAATAATTAGATGAAAGCTTATCGTTTTGATTAGATATCGCCCTAGTTTTATATAATCATATTAACTAATATCTGTCTATAATAAATTAATGGATTTTAAAAAAACTTCTACTTATATTTGTTTGTCTTACTTTAAATTATGTTGATGTACCTAAACCTATACTTAGATTTAAATAAGATATAAAAATATATAATCTGATGATTCAAATCCTAATTGGTATTAAAGGTGGTATAGATAAAAATAGATAATAATAATAAAAAGTAATTTTAAATTGTCTAGATTCCGTCCCTACATATTTGGAATTTGCATTCAATGAATTATATAAAATGTATAATAGAACTATTGGAAAGAAAATGTTAATTTAATTATCAAAATAAAATTATGAATCGATGAGAATTAATAATGGTAAGTCGTCTTTAGAAAAGAACATTATCATAGCTAGTTTTCAAAATGGTAATTGATTGCCACAGTAAAGGTTAGACATTAAAACTGTTGTAACTAGTTTAAGTATTACTATTAGAGTGGGCTTGCCGAAAGTTGACTGTCTAAGCACAAAAAAAAGAACTTGGCTTACCTTCATCCTTGCTTGTGCTTAACCTCGCGGCCGAGGTCGTGAACATCCGTGGTGAACTTCGGAAAGCGAGCTTCGAGCCCAGGACTATTAGTCTTGAATTCATTTCTATGTAATAAGGGTTTTTTTAAGTACGAAACTTAACTCCAACGGTCGAGATGTTAGTCGACGAATTTTTCCGCCAGAATCCGGCTAGGTAGTCCGTGTGGTGAGCGGTTGAAAGGAAAGAAAATTTACTCAGGTTGTCGCGACGGGGTTAACACATGATTATAGAAGGTCAATTTGCGCATAGGCAAAGGAAATAGTTTACGCCTTTCGAGCGACAACGGATAAGTTGGTAACGCCGATAAAATTATTTTTCATTGCCCACAGGCACGAATTCCTATTTAATTCCCAGACACCATAGATTACAATATGATAATGTGCAATTTATGCTAAAAATGTATGTAAAAAAAAAATCACAATAGACATTAAGACAATCACACGGTCGTTATTAGTTTTTATTAATCTTGTATTAGTATTTAGTAATCAGTTAATGTAATAATCAATTACAATTATACGTTTATGCAAGTCCTAAAAAACGTAAGATGATTATACTACAGCCCTGGGAATCGATTTTCGAGAGTTTGCCAGCCTGTACAGAGGACTGTTAGGCTATCTCGACTCTGCCCAGCGGCCGACGTTTCTCTCTCTTTTCATCGAACGCGCATGTGATGGCTTGAGAAGTTCGGATTTTCTCTTCTATTTGTTGTGTCGTTCTTTCGGTCCTTTCGTTGCATTACGCGATCTTCAAGGTATGTATTTTCGTGGTTCTATACTTTTTGATTTTATATTTGATTAGAATTGGTGTTGTGAATTTAGTTATTGAATCATTAAATCTTGACGCTAGTTATCAGCCGATGTGCGCGTGTACGGGTATAATGCATCGTTTCTTCAAAGAAATCGTATTAGATATTTTAGAAATTAATGTACCCAAACTCGCTGTCATCATCGAATGCCCCTAAGTCTGTCAATTTATTTAATTCCGTTTTCTTCTACAATCATCGGTCAAATTTGACAAGATTTAGGTTACAACTATATCTTTAACAAATGTGTAGGCGTGTAGCGTGTATTTTAGTATTTGCATGATACTTAGGTTAAGTGATAGCAGTTGTTCTGATAACGAAAATTCAAAACAACGACTGAAAATTTGTATATGTACAAAATGAAGTGTTCATAATTAATTTTAATTTCTTTTGATACATTAATCTTAAATACTATGTTATGTACCTATTTGTACATTTTGTACATAAAATATTTAATAATACTCATACCTGCATGAATTGCTATTTATTTTTGTATAATATCATCTTTATGTCTGTTTTTTGTTGAAAAGCAAATTTTTGATTGGTTATTTTAATAATGAAATTTAATTTATAATTATTTGTTTACAGATGCCTATCCCAACACAAGCTAAAATTGTTAAAAAAGGCAGTGGAGGCCCTGATCAATTTGAGTTGTCCATTGCTCAAGCTCTTCTGGAATTAGAAAACAATAGTGACTTAAAAGCTCAACTCCGCGAGTTGTACATTACAAAAGCTAAAGAAATTGAGCTCTTAGGCAAAAAGGTAAGTTTTATTGGTTTAAAAAATATAGTTAGGATAAGTCGAATTGTTTCATGTTGTGTTCTGTATATGGTAGAAATCAGCACATGCCAGGCCCGCTCAACCCGATCAAAAATAAAACTACCTAACATAATTGGTAACACAATGTGATCTGTGTTCACAAAAAATAAACTAAATTATAAAAATAATTCTTTTTACTTTTTACTCGCTCGCTGATAGTAGTCATTGTCAATATTATGTAATTATGTAGAAATATTACGGATTGAACCTGGGTGGAGACATTTTTTAAATTTAAGCTTCAGGCCGAAAAAAACAACCCATTCTGATATCTAGTAAACAGTACAGTATACCTAATACATAGATTATAACATTTTGTTACCTAACACATTTCCTAGAAGCTTAACTATATTACACAATACTGTATAGACTATATAATGTAATATATTAGTTTATAGGGGACTCTTAATTGGTGGTACATAAATCATTACTCCAGGATTCACAAGTTTCTAAATTTTTTTGAAATAATTTCATACTATTTGATGATTGGATTCCTGATTGAAGGATTTAGTATGGTTTTGTAATTAAATTTTATTTTTTCAATACATTTATAATAATATATATATTTTATTTAATTCTACATATTCAAGTAGTTGAAACATATATACATGTATGTAGGGTATAATATATCTACTATAGTATGGTTTATATTTCTTATTTCTTTCATTTTCTTTGTAGAGATTAACGATTTAGACTTCATTAAAGATTTTTAATGTAATAAATTTAAGATTGTACAAAGTGGCAACTAAATCAGATTAGTTTTATTTATTTATATCTTGAGGGGGATATATTAAAATAACCTGTGGTTCTAAAGATTTTAAAACTTTTATTTGTTGAAGATATCCCTTCTATAGCTATTTAAAATATAAAAATAATAGTTTATAATTTTTTATTCTAGAGTATTATTATTTATGTACCGATGCCACAAAGATCACAGTTCCAAAAAATCCAAGCTCGTCTTGTTAGAGAATTAGAAAAAAAATTCAGTGGTAAGCATGTTGTCTTCATTGGTGACCGAAAAATATTGCCCAAACCAACAAGGAAAACACGTACCCAAAACAAACAAAAACGCCCCAGAAGGTATGCATTTGAAATATATATTGTTTTTACACATCAATTATTGTTTTATTTATTAGTGAATTTCTTTTTGCGGGATTGTCAAATTAAAACAATTGATTAAAAGTTGCAAAATTACATATTTTTCTGTTTTTCTTTTAATTTATAATAATTGATTTAAATGTTCTAAAATAACTAAATTAAATTTTAATTTTAAACAACTAAATTTATAAAATGTAACTTGTCCAATTTTGGTTTCTAAATTTTTTAGTTTTAAATAAATTGTTTATTATAATTATCTATTTAGCCGTACATTAACGTGGGTCTATGATGCTATTTTGGATGATTTGGTGTTTCCTGCTGAAATTGTTGGCAAACGCATTCGTGTGAAATTGGATGGTAAACAAGTCATGAAAGTACATTTGGACAAAACTCAGCAAACAAACATTGAACATAAGGTAATTTTTAATTACAATACCATATATTCCAACCTTTATAAAATTAACATAAACCAATTATATATACGTTTAATATAAAATAATTATCACTTCATTATTGTTGCTTAAAATGTATTGTTCTAATTATGATTAAAAACATTATCTGTGTTTGTGTGTCGGTTTTTTATGATAATTCAGTTTTTAAATGAGTTATAGATATTTTAAAATTATGCTATATTATATACACAAACACAGATAAAGTTCTTATTATCAAATTTCATAATAGGTTGATTCACTTTAATTACTAAACTAACGTACCTAAACCTGACCTGTTGAGCGTAAATTTAGTATAAACTTGTAAGACTGAATCAACAAATGGCTGTGTAGCATCCTTTTGAACTATTGTTTAATGCATGAATCATTGATCAGTTACATTGGTTTGGTCATAATTGGCAAGTATGGGATTTAATTAGACTTAGTCATGTTGAAAAGATCTTATATGGCAACTTATTGAATGTTACGGATACTACCTTATTGTGAATAGAGTATACATAGGCGTAGCCAGGGGGCCAATGTATGCCACTGCAGAAGTGTCATTTGGGGAGGTGCATAGGTATATTTTGTGGAATCCTTATTTTTTCTGGAACCAAATTATTTAAATGTACAAATTACATAAATAATTTTTCCGTTCACCATTGGCAATATTTGCATGATAATTAATTATAATATAGTGTCTTTATGTTAGTAATGATTGCTAACTATTTGTCGACCGCGGGAGAACACTAGAAAACATCCTAAGATAGCTTCATATGCTATGTAAATTTATCAATTGATAAATATTAAAGGCTAAAGTTTTCACATGTCGTTATATCAACTATTATGTTTGATAGCAAATAGTAACAGCTAGTTTATCAATATATAAAAAATGTATCTAAGTGTGAATCTTACTGAAGCCCCCCCCCCTGGCTTACTTTGATACAAAGGCTTCTTGCATATCCTGAAATAAAGTTCTGCTTACACCTATAACAATATAGATATTTTTTTAGTATTATTAACCGGACAAAATGCCTTTAATGGAAGACTTCTTTATCAGTCTTTTTTTCAAGCTATAAATTCTTTCATCTTTTTTACTTATTGTTCAAATTACTAACAGATTGTAAATTATATTGTAAATATAAAAATTAAAAAAACTATTATTAATCATATGTATTTTGTTATTACAGGTGGATACTTTTGCTTCAGTGTACAGAAAGTTGACTGGTAGGGAAGTGACTTTCGAATTTCCTGAACCATATTTATAAATCCTTATTTTTATCTAATAAAAACGTGATTTTACAACTTTATACTATTATTTTCTTAGCTCTTATCCTGATAGCTAAAGTTAAAAATAAAGATCAATGAATTAATTTCCAAGTTTAAATTGGAATTGGTCACAGTTTCCTGAGGAACCTGCTGTATTGTAGGTTTTGATTATGCCTCACAATTGAAATCACTGTAATATATTTTTAATTAATTTTGCATTTTCAGTGCAAAGTCATTTCAGAAAGATTATGAGCGAAAATTGTACATCAGATTATATTTATACCACACAACTAACATTTGTTTTATTTATGAATAACAAATTATCCAGCTTGTATTTTATTTTTATGATTAAGTTATTAAAATTTAAAATATACAGTTGTATCTACCTCATATTTGTGGGAGGAGGGTATTAACTTACTTGACATTTTACAGTAGTGCCAAAGATTGTTTTGCTCCAACCCTGTTATAAGATTATGCAAGCACTTACGCACTTATGAGTTATAAAACGTGTAAAAATATTTTTAAAAAACAGGTTAGGATAATTAGCTTAATTAATAAAGGTTGGTACCGAATTGGTTCCCGTTTGAAAAAGGTATTTTATTAAGTTGAGTCAAATTGGTTCCCCTTTAATTATGTAAAAACCATCTCCATAATAACGAAAATTTAAATTGAAATACAAATTAAAAATGTATATACATTATATTAAAGAAAGTTGTTCATTAACACGATATGTTATTCGAGACTGTACAGTGCTTACTAACATTATTGTCATTCATACATAGGATATAGATGATATACCATAAAGCCATAAAAGTAACGTATATCTCAATTGTTATCTTAATTGATCGAGGTATCCCCGATAATTTGCTAAACTTTTAATATAACAATGTATTGCCATCTTATTGTTTAATAGACTATAGAGTGTAGGTAAATTTATATTTTAGATTCTGAGCGGAGCAATGAATATATTGATTGTACAATTATGAGTTTTTTTTTGTGTCTGTCATCACATTTTAGGACAGTAAAAATGCTTCGATTTTCTTCAATAGTACCTTTTCTGATAGGAAAGTGAATGTAGTTGTTTCTTTGGGGGGTCAAAAGTTAAAATTTCCCAGTAGTTTTCATGAGCGCCGTGAAAAACAAATGAAAAATTAAGGGAAAAACGGGAATTTTTACGGAAAACCAATTTTCGACAAAATCGATTTTGATTTTTGGTATAACTCTAAAAGAAATGACCGTAGATGCATGAAATTTTGATCGAATGTTTATATAAGCATTTTCTACACACCCTAGCATTTTCAAAATATTCTGACTTATTTTGAGCTTTTAAAGGACATTTTCAGTTTTCAATTTTTTTAGTTTTTTTTTTCTATAAATGTCAATAAAATTTTATTTGTTGGGTAAAAAATCTTGAAAATTTAATAGTAGGCTTCTAATATATAGATTTAAAGGCAGCTGAAAAATATTAATAATCCGTTGTCACAATTTTTTTTTATAGGTAATCAAAGTTCAAATTTTGACAAAATACGTAAAAATGACGAAAATGTGCAATTTATTTTGAGTTAGAAATTCATAAAAATTTTTCTTTTTATATTTAAGGTTTGAAAATATAATACAAGATTCCTCATTAATTTTTCTAATTTTATCAATAAAAAAATGTTTATAAGCAAGTCAAAACAAATTTTTATGGACCATTTAAATTTTAAATTTTTTTAGTTTTTTTTTTTTTATATAAATACCAATAAAATTTTATTTTTTGTGTCAAAAATAATGAAAATTTAATACAAGGCTTCAGTTGAAAAATATTAAAAATACATAGGCACACTTTTTTTTATAAGCATTTAAAGTTCGAATTTTGACGAAATTCATCAAAATCTCGAAAATTATCAATCATTGTAATTAAACAATTATAAAATGGTCAGTTTTTATAAATAAGGATTGAAAATTTAAAATAAAGATTCTAATAAATAGTGCATACTTTGAAGTGTAAACAAAAACTCTAAAAAATAAATAAACACTGCAGTTATTACAGTTATTTACAGACATTTTAAGTTCAAATTTGGACGAAATTACATATTAAAATCAATTTTAACGAGTAAAAGTATATATTATAATATTTTTCAAGCATCACTGATAATTTTCGGTTAATAATTAAATAATATGAATAATATTAATTCAACTTAGCAGCTACCGTAAAATAACAATATCAATATAATTTAAAATATCCTAGACTGACATACCGTCTCCGCTCAGAATCGTTTTTCGTATAGGTACAATGATATATCATTGAATTCAGATTTAATACCATCCATTATACAGTGATCTACTTGTAACCTACTGTACAGCAGAGCGACATCCACTTGACCCCCTTTTTTATACTATCTAATTTATATTTTGTACCAATTTTTAAAAATTATTACAATTGTAACTTCGTAACCTGTACACAAACAGGAACCAATTCGGCTCAACCTAATAAAATACCTTTTTTTAAACGGGAACCAATTCGGCTCAACTTAATAAAATACCTTTTCAAACGGGAACAAATTCAGTTACTCCCTTCATAAATATTTAAAATAAATAAAATAATAGCATCTTAAATAAAACATATTGTACAGTATTCAAGTCGGTATAAGTATGGACTAAGGAGAAGATAGATACTATAGATAGTATTATAGCAGTAACCAGTAGGATGATCTGTATTATTACTAATTATTATGGTACAAAAAAATCACCTGTACCTGTTAAGGTCAAAAATTAACTCAGCTTGATTGCTTGATACTTGAAAGTAATTTTTCAAAATTCTAAAGTTTTCCAAAAATTTGTGAGAAATATCTAAAATTGGTTTTATTTTTTGGCACTGTTTTAAACAATATTAGGATCTAGGATCTTCTTTTAAAAACTCAAAAATATTTTACATAAATACTAATTTTTTTTTTATTATTTGTTTCCTTGTAGATCTAAAGTAACTTGCATAACAAAAAAAAAGTTGTCATGTTTTTCAATGTTATCCGAACCACCCTCAAAACTATTTCCTGACCCTGGGTCTAGACAACTTGAAATTTTAACAGTTATTAACAAATTTCTTTGAAAATATGATGAACCACATATAAAAAATGATCGTCTTATTCAATATTTAAGAAATTTAAAATATGAATAGAGTACTATCGGATTATGTGTTAAAACCTTTTAGTGAAAGGAATTTTTTTTTTTTTTAATCTTATTTAGTATTAAAATTGCTGGTTTAAATTTTGGAGTGAAGATTTCGGGTGCTTAGTTTTGTTCTAAAATATTAAATTCTTGAGTTTTTGCCTTTTGGTATGCAAGCTGTTCAACATTACTATTTTATAATTAGTTTTACATTTTTATTACAAGCTAAACCATAGTCAATAATTTAAGGTAGATGGTAATTTAAAAAATGTAATCTTTTAGTTTCTAAATTTTTTTATTTATTCTATTCAGTTTTGAAAGATGGGGTGGGGTTGTAGGGGTAAGGCCCCGCAGATCTATTCACACCCAAATATTGAAACACTAATGCCATAAAGCAATTTTTACATCAAATAGTATCAGTTATATTCAATCTGGTATTCTGGTTATACAGGTGATTTTTGTTTATTGTTGAGCGTGTATTTTTATATTTTTATAATATTTTGTGATTTTTTTTTAAGTTTTTCCGACAAAGTCGCCTTACTATTTCAACTAATTGTTGTAAAAGTATTTTATTTTTGATAAATTTAACAATTTATAGTACCCAAAGTTCTTTATAAACATTTACAAATATAAAATTTTTTTTTGCTGTGTATTAGTATATGTGCAAATCAGCCATCAGGACTACCTAGCTGATTTGAGTCTAATAGACTAATGAGTCAATTAACTGTGAGTCCAATAAGCGGAGTCCACTGTATAATCATTACTGTGAATATAAAACTTTAAATGTTGCGTGTGGGTCAGAAAAAGAAAACAAAAAGTCCGCTGTCATCCTCCTAAGCAATAAACTGAATATCAACTACAAAATGTGAAAAAACACATAATAATTATAAAAGCATTACATTTTTTCCTTCATTTAGGATCTGTAATGTCATTCAAGTGTGCAAGTAAGCGTTGCAATTAATAAAATCTTATTTTTTTACAAATTGCTGTTCAGAAACTGAATTAATTGAACATTGAAGAATGTTCCAAAATTTAGTTCCACACAATTGGTGTATGCTAAGAATCATGTCAACATTTGAGCTCTATTTCTCCTCTTGGGTTTTTTAAGGTTTGGTTTAAAAGGTAATTAATACATTCAATTACTGGTATTGACAATTTAGTAATTATATTAACCAAATAAATAACTTCAGGGTATGAAAATATTTATTAAAATAATTATGGTAACCAGATGGTGAATATTTGGATTCTAATTGATGTTGTATAAAATTATGTTTGAGCAGATTTGAAATAAAGTTATCAGAAACAGACAATGGGTCATGGCTCAACCTCTTTTAGATTCTGAGCGGAGCGATGAATGTATTGGTTTTACAATGATGTGTGTTTTTTTTTTTATTTTTATTTTTATTTTTTGTGTCTGTCATCACGTTTTGGGACAGTAAAAGTGCTTAGATTTTCTTCAATAGTACCTTTTCTGATAGGAAAGTGAATCTAGTTGGTACTTTGGGGGGTCAAAAGTAAACATTTTCCAGTAGTTTTCAAAAGTACCGTGAAAAAACAAATGGAAAATTAAGGAAAAAACGGGAATTTTTACGCAACATTGATTTTCGATAAAATCGATTTTGGTTTTTGGTGTAAGTCTAAAAAAAATGACTGTAAATACATGAAATTTTTACTGAATGTTTATATAAGCAGTTTCTATATACCATACCGTTTTCAAAATATTTTGACTTATTTTGAGCTGTTTACAGACATTTTAAATTTCCAATCTTTTGGTTTTTTTTTTTTAAAAAATCAATTACATTTTATTTATTCGTTAAAATTTTGAAAATTTACTAGAATGCTCCTAATATATTGTTTCAAAGGCACATGAAAAATATTAAAATCTGTAGTCACAATTTTTTTTAAGCATTTAAAGTTGAAATTTTATTAAATTACGTAAAAATGACGAAAATTTGCAAATTATTTGAGTTAGAAATTCATAAAATTTTTCTTTTAAATCTAAGGTTTTAAATTTTAACACAAGATTTAACGTAAGTTTTTCTACTTTATCAAAAATAAAATATCTAAAAGCAATTAAAATAATTTTTATGAGTGTTTTAAGTTCATAATTTTACAACATAGGATATTCACTCGATTTCTCATGTAGCGTTTTTCTTATTTGGTTGTAATTCAAAAACGAATAATTGTAGATGCATGAAAATTTCACTAAATGTTTATATTCTCATTTTCTATACACCATTCAATTTTGAAAATATTTTGATTTGTTTTAGCTGTTTACAGACATTTTTAGTTTTCAATTTTTTTAGTTTTTTTTTTTATAATTGTCAATAAAATTTTATTTGGTAGGCCAAAAAGTCTGAAAATTTAATTCAAGCTTTTTTATATATTGTTACAATATCAGTTGAAAAATTTTAAAAATACATAGGCACGATTTTTTTTTATAAGCATTTAAAGTTCGAATTTTGACAAAATTTGTCAAAATCTCGAAAATTATAAATCATTGTAATTAAAAAATTATAAAATGTTCAGTTTTTATAACTAAGTGTTGAAAATTTAAAACAAAAATTCTCATAAATAAATCATACTGTAACCAAAAAATCTAAAAAATATATCAACACATTTATTTTTTACAGACATTTTAATTTCAAATTTAGACAAAATTTCATATTTAAACCAAGAATAATGATTTTAGTTATTTTGATATAATTTAAAAATATTATTTGTTGGTATATGAAACTTTTAGAATATATTGTTATATTTTATATACACGCAATGGCATTTTAAAATATAATTTTTTTGAGAAAAATGAATTTAACCAACTATAGTAAATACTAATGCCTAAAATACTAAAATTAATTAGTTTATTCACAATAATATCATCAAATACATTTAGACTTAGTAAGATATTATAGACTGACTGACCGTCTTCGCTCAGAATCGTTTTTCTTATTCAATGATATTATATCATTGGATTAAAATCCAACACAATCCATTACAGTGACTCACTCACTCACTTGTAACCTACTGTACAGCAGAGTGACATACACTTACCCGCCCTTTTTTAAAATTATGGCTGGTAGGCAACCTTTTATTACATCAAAACTTAATTATGAGACATGAGTATATTTAAGCCATGATTATGACTTATGAGTAAATGTATATTAGGGTAGGTACCTCTATATTAAATAATTAAGATATTTAGGTCGCAAAGTTTTGAAATTAACCGACCACATTTAAAAACATAGCGCTACTGATAGATGTAGTTTATGGTAAACCCATCAACGATATGTTTGAAAATCTCTAGAAATATAAATTAACACGTATCCGCGGTGGCAGGCGACTGATACGCACATATCTCCCGCTCCCGCTCTTCCTAATTACCTAATTAGTGAACGTCTAGTTTCAATGCTTAGTTGCGTTATACTTGTTATACTTATTTTTAACAGTGTAAACTTACCGTTAATTATAATAAGGAACTTTGTTTTTTATAAAACTCTCCATGCTAAACTATTAGGCAGTGCGTATATTGATCAAGTGCCAAAAAGCACTATTATTTGGTTACACGTAAGCCACAGTGTTATTAGTTATTACGTAACTGTTTCTTTGCGGTTATCTTTCTGTCTTGCTACATATTATAAATATAACTGCCCACCGCCGCTCGCTCATTAGTTATTATGCTGACAACAAAAACCAAACAGAGCACCAACGCTAATCAACAGTCCAAACTCAAGGCAAATACGCATAAACAATCAGGTAATGATAATACTCAAAGCAACTCGGATATGGACGTAAACTCAAGCGATCCCTTTACCCTGGTTAGAAGTAAAAGAATCCTCTCTTCCTCCTCGCAAGCATCATCCGTGAGTGCTACTTCCAAACCTTCTCAGACACATACACACAAAAAAACAAAATTGTTACAATCAACAAATCGTTTCCAAATCCTTTCTCAAGAGATTGAGAATGGTTCTGACGCAACATTGCCTCCAAATTTGGATAACGACAACCACAATGATGTTTTCAAACCTCCCCCTCCGATCTTTGTAAGAGGTTTAAGCAACTTCTTAGATCTAACAAAAGCACTCATCGAACTAATCGGTGTGGATAACTTCTTTTGTGAAGCATCCGCCGACCGTCTAAAAATCCAAAAAGCTAACCCGGAATCATACCGATCCATTTCTTAAAGGACGAAGGCGCAGAATTCCACACCTATCAACTTAAAGAGGACAAACCTCTCCACGTCGTCATACGAAACCTGCAACCAACCACGAATCCAGACACAATTAAAGACGAACTTGAAATTCGCATTTTCCATGTCAGGCGTGTTACAAACGTGCTTCACAAAGTGACCAAAGCTCCACTTCCTCTTTTTTTCGTTGACTTGAAGCCACAAATCCATGTAAATGATATTTTTCAACTTACATCACTCCTACACACAAAAGTTAGAGTCGAAGAACCCTACAATACCAAAATCATAAGTCAATAAAATAATTGTCAAGAGTATGGACACACGAAAACCTACTGCGGCTACCCTCCGAGATGTATTCGTTGCGGTGCCGATCATAAGTCACCTGAATGTCCAAAGCCACGTACTGATCCTCCAAAATGCGCACTCTGCTCGGGTGATCACCCGGCAAGCTACAAAGGATGCACCATCTATAAAGACCTCCAGCGTGCCAAAAAACTATATTCTAAAGGTAACTTTGTACCAACATACACTAGACCCAACTCATCAAATGTTAAAGATACTCATTCCTCCAATGACACTCACCCAAATCACTCTAATACTCACGCTCCCACTTATGGCCAGGCCACCTCTGGCAGACCTACTAATAACACGACTTCCGAATCACCTACTGATTTAAATACTATCACTAGATTCTTTGAGGATTTTAAATCTCTGATAAATCCTCTCCTGTCACTACTTACCAAAGTAATAGAAAAGTTACTTATCAAAGCATAATGCCTTACAACTCAATTACAAATAAATCTCTATTAATACTACTATTTAATACTACTAACGGTTTAAAAAATCATGCCATCGAACTGCAAAATGTTCTATATAACAAACGCATCGACATTGCCCTAATCACCGAGACGCATTTCACTAAATACTCTACCATTCATATCCCCGGATACAAGCTATTAAAAACCAACCACCCTGACGGTACGGCCCACGGTGGCGTTGCCCTACAAATCAAATCCACAGTCCTTTTTGAACCCCTTCCAAATTTCTGTCTTGATCATCTTCAATCATGTGCAATTACTGTAAAGCTAAATAATATTCCTATCACCATTGCTGCTATTTACTCCCCTCCAAAACACAAGTTCACAGTTAATCACTACGCTAATTATTTTAACACAGTTGGTAACAACTTTTTAATTGGAGGTGACTTTAATGCAAAGCACCACTCCTGGGACTGTCGCGCTAACCCCCGTGGTTCAGTCCTTCACAACTTTGTATCACAAAAAAATTTCAAAATTCTTGCCCCCCCTGGCCCAACATATTATTGGCCGACCTTAGTTCGTAAAAATCCTTATATATTAGATATTTTTGTGGCAAAAATTCTAAACAATATTCATAGTAACATTGTTAACATCCTAGACCTAAATTCCGACCATTCCTCAGTAATTTTAACTTTAGATGTCCTGTTTCTCCAAAATTATTTAATTGCACCACAAATAAACTACATTTTCACGACCTTGTAGATCATCGTATTAAACTTAATGTCAAACTTAAATCAAAAGACGACCTAGATACAGCTGCTAACAATTTTACAAGCATCATCCAATCATCGGCCTGGTCTTCATCAAAACCACCCCCCCTTCAAATTCGTTTTTCACCCCGGACTACATCCGCGAGATTATAGTCAAAAAACGCAGGGCTAGAGCGCTTTATCAGCACTCTCGGCTTCCCTCACATAAGCAAATTTATAACAAACTGTCTAATAGTCTCAAAAAATTACTAGCTAAACACAAATCTAACTCTTTTGCCAGTTACTTAAAAAATCTCTCCCCTATTGACGGTAGCCTATGGAGAGCAACAAAGCGTGTTTACAAAACTATAGCCCCAAATACTCCAATCAAAAAACCCGATGGTAGCATACTAGCATGGCAATTACTGATTTGGATAAAGCCGAAGCTTTTAAACAACATCTTTCTGATATTTTTGTCCCTCATTCCGCTATTTACTCTTCTCATAATATAAACACTGTCGAAGAATTTCTTAATGCCCCATTCCCAGTGTGCTCCCCTGTCAAACATTTTACCCCAATGAAGTGAAATATACTATTGACAAATACCCCCCTAACAAATCTCCTGGGTTTGATCTCATCACAGCTGATGTTGCCAGATGCTTACCCAAAAAGGCAATTGTTTACCTCACACATATTTTCAACGCTGTTCTTTGACTTTCCTACTTTCCACTGATTTGGAAATTCTCAATCATTACTCTGGTTCCCAAGCCCAATAAACCTCTTGACTCCACCTCCTATTTTCGTCCAATAAGTCTACTACCTTTCCTTGCCAAAATCCTAGAAAGACTCTTATTAAAGCGTATTCTACCAAGCAGTACGTCAAATTCCATCCTGCCTGAATTCCAGTTTGGTTTCCGCAATGCTCACTCAACAATTCATCAATTTCATAGCCCATAGACTGGTAGACTCAATATCATTTGCACTCGAAAAGAAATTATACTGCACATGATATATCTAGATATATCTCAGGCTTTTGAAAGGTTTTGGCATGACGAGCTCTTATACAAACTGAAGAAATTTTTACATCCGGCCTTCTTTCTAATTATCAAGTCTTATCTTTCTGATAGATACTTCAGCACTCGTATCGGTGGTACCCTATCATCCATCTGCCAAAATCTCTGCGGGTGTCCCCCTAGGGGGCATCCTTTCCGCTTTGCTCTACAATATATATGCCTCAGACCATCCTATCACACCCCACACTCAAGTCACTGACTATGTAGATGATAAGATAATTATTTCCATAAGTCCTGATCCTATCACAGCTTCTAGATATCTACAAAATCATCTATCTCTCATGGAAGACTGGTACACTAAATGGAGGTTAAAAATTAACCAAACAAAATCTGTGCACACTACGTTCACTCTTAGACTTTTTCCTTGCCCTGCTGTCTCCATCTTTGGCTCCCAAATTCCCAATTCTCAAACGGTTAAATACCTCGGTCTAATTCTAGATCGTAGGTTAACTTGGGCTCATCATATAAAATCTAAGCGTCTAAATCTTAATGCTCGTTTTCGTTTTCTCAAAACATTCATTAATAATAACACACACACTAACCTAAATACAAAACTACTTATCTATAAATCCCTAATAAAACCAGTATAGACATATGGCATCCAGCTATGGGGTAATGCTAAAAAATCTAACCTTAATAAAATCCAAACCTTCCAAAACTTAGCCCTCAGGAAACTACTCAATGCTCCACCTTACGTCTCGAACAGCACTATCCACTCTGATTTAAAACTGAAAACTGTCCAGGAAGAAGCTAAAGCACATTATAAGCGTTTTCATAACCGTCTGTCCTCCAATAGTATTCAACTAATCCGTGATTTCGCAGTCCCGACCATTCCTGGCAATCCTCCTAGGTGCCTGAAACGCAAATGGTGTCGTGACCTTCTCCCCAATTCAAATTTAAACATTAAAAAAAAAAAAAATAATAATAGAAAAAAAAATATATACCCAGTGTCATAGTGAGTGTCCTTGATGGATGGCTTCTCACAACCCGTCATCATAGGCTATTAGTTACAGTTTTTTTTTTTTTTTTTGTAGATACTTTTGTGTTACATAATTGTATTTACATTATATTTGGTTAATTAAATTAATTGATTTTAAAAAATTGAGTATTTTCCTGTTTTGAGCGGGATCCGGACCGAGTAGTGAATCAAGTGTTTCTGTAATGTTGAAGTTTATTCGTTCCTGTTGATAAAGTTGGCATTCCGTTATGTTTATGTTAGTTTGTTAATGTAAATTGTATATGTATCCACACTCATCGCATGTACTCATTGTGCCTCATAGGTACAGATTGTATATTTTGAATAAAGAAAAAAAAAACACGCATTAACATAAATTATTATACTTACGAGTTACAAGGTTGTTGGGAAATTGTGGGAGCCTTCAGGATTTTTTTGGTTCAAGCCTTCCCCCCCTTAATTTATACCTATGGTTGTTTTAATCATTTACATTGAATTTTAAAGTTTAAAATCTAATATATTTTATCATAGAAGCCTACATATGTATACACAAAAATAGCTTTTAATTTCAAAATTATATAAAGTCAACTTTCAAAACTTGGAATAACATAATTTTTTATTATTTTGAAATGCAGCACTTATTTATTTATAAAATATTCTTAATATACTATAAAAATGAAACTTATTTAGTTTTTGTTTGTATAACACACAAATTAACATTACATTTTTGTAGAATAAAAAGCATAAATGTAACATATAATAGTTCAATAATGTATCTATCCTTTAAAATGTTGATATATTTAGACAAATTGTATAAGAATAAAATTTATCAACAAACATCTTTATCCCTAAAAAAAATTACAATATTTACGTTTTAAAGTTAAAACGAGTCTTATCAGTTAATACAATATTGATCTACTTCCATAAAACATAACTATGGAATGAATATAAAAAAAAAAAAAATATTTACAAGTATAATATGAAACCTTACCAAATATGATGGTAACAATTTGTAATATTGTTGAGTTTTGTATGTTTCAGACATGATAATGATAGTAAAATCTTAAAACAAAATAAATAAATACTGTTCATTTAAATTTTATGTCTACATTTTTAGTTTGGAAATTCCTAATATTTGAACAGTTTTTATATTAATTTTTTTGATTACATGTAAGAAAACACATAACAAGTATATAATGAATAAAAAAAAAAAAATTTTACCATCACTGACTACCAATGTTGGATTTATCACAATCTACCAATGGATGAGGTAGAGCTATTGGGTTACCATGTACATCAGTGAAAGGAGTTGATAATTTTGGTTGCATTTGTTCATGAATTGAATTTGATGATGCAGGATAGGAACTCACATTGGGTATATCTTGTATCTGAGACTCTAATGGGTGATTATCAGTTTTGCGTGCCTTAAAAGCAATCAAAGGTACATATCCTTGTTTCCTTTCAAAGTTATCGACAAGGAGCCATCCAGTTTCTTTGGCTGATGCTATATTTTCTTGAGATGTCAAATAAGATTTTCCTTTCACCAAAGGAATAGTTTTTGGATCTGTACTACTCCAATCACAATGCGCAGTAGCAATGCTCACTGAAAATGGTAACAGTAAGAGTATTAGTAATAACTATTTTAGGTTGTTAGAATAAACATTAAAGCATAGCACTTAGCAAAAATCTACGATCCCCAACCTCAAAACTTTTACATTATTACTTTATTTTAAATTAAATTTTATATGTACTATTTAAATTACTTAATCATATTATTACATTTTTAATTTTATCACAGATTAAAAAAAAATCTATAATTTTATTAATCGTGGAAAATTAAACATCCTGTTTAAAATTAAATTTTATAATTTTTATAATTATATAAATATTTATTTAATGTATAATTAAATTAATTAAATAAGAATTGTTTTTGAAACTTTGTTGTTCAAACCCCCACTTAGAAGAAAAAATAAAAATAATAATTGATTTACACCCCTAGATTATACTTTTGACAGACAGCTACACTTGCCAATATGCCGCCTATGAAGGTAAGTATAAAATATTGATTTTTTGTCATATTAAATAATGAAAGTCCAACTAACTGTTTGAAGGTAGAGTGTTATTGACACTAGGGACAGATTCTGGTGTTACTGAATTGAGTAATTTATGTACAAGATATGGTGTACTGACAAGAAGTCCAGTAAAAACTACTAATGGCCAAGATCGCCCATCAGAGGAAGTTATTTCCTTATGATTATCTGCAGATGATAAAGAAGTCCACAAGTCTTCTTCGGTGTTCGATCCTCTACCTCCTCTCACCATATCTATGTAAAATATTAAGTAAACATTATATGTTGTTTATAATAAATAATTTAATATATAATAATTTACTTACTTAATAGATAAAAAAGTTTAGTTAAAAACCAACGAGCTAATTTGAATGATACAATAGTTGAATGCAATTTGATCATAAACATTTTTAGACGAGTAAAATTCTCAGCTACACTCAATAACGCTTGAAAAGACATATGCATTGCGGTTAATGTAGACTCTAACATCACACTGACAGAGTTAAATGATTGAACAACAGACTGTATTGATTCAAAAGCAGGACGAGAATTTTCAGCTGCTGCGATTACAATCCTGCAAGAACACAAAATCAAATATAAATTATGATAATATAAGCATCAGAACTAATAATACAGCTTATCAGTTATGTATAAATTGTCTAATCGGCTCTATAAAAATAAAATGTATTTATTTTTTGTCATGTTTTAATATATATAACAGGTAACAGTGGAATGGTACACAGGTTTTATGACACCTAGGTGTCAATGATAGAAACTTTTTAGGTGAGTGGTAAGATGGTAGGTGGTAAATGGTTGGATATCCCAACTGACGAAGCTGAAAGACCAACACCCCTATAGGACGCGAGACAGATATTTAGATTATTCTACCACAATATGGTAGAGGAATTAATATTTTCTAAACAGGAGAAAGAGCTATCGAGGCAGTGCCAGGAGAGGTTGTACTGACTAGACATCATTTGAAGTGAAACAGACTACGACTCTTCATCTCATACTTATAGCAGCACGGGAGGGACAGGCGATCACGGCAGATATTATGATTTTATTTTATATTATTTGTAACATAATTTTAATTTTTTGATCAATAAATATGTTAAATGGAGGTGAGTATTGTGCGAACAGTTTACACACATGTGGTGTACCACAAAAAAAAAAACTAGTAGTATGCTACTAGATATTTTTCCTCTGTTCTTCTTATTGTTTATTTGCGTTTCTATATCAATAAATAGGTTAGAGAAAATAATATGTTGTACTCATTATGGTAAATAATAACATACGATAAAAATTATACTTTTTTTTTTAGGGCTATCAGGAAAAACTATTATAGCTCGACAATTACTGTACATATTATGATATTACATATATTATAGCATAATATATAAATATAAGTGTTACAATAATTTTAAGGAGAAGATCCAGGAAAAGAATAAAATAAATTATATTTATAAACGCATAATAATTAACTCTATTATATTATATTATAAGGATTGTTAAGGAGATTATGAATGGTAGCATAGGTGATATTGGTTGTGCTTTGGCCTCCCAATTTATCCTACCTTTTTAAATCAGCAAATATATCAATTATATCATACTATTTGAGTTGGTCAGAAATTTATTTTTCTATAAATAGGTATTATAGCTAAGCTGTTAACTTTTTTTGGGACAAGATAGTTTTTTCATAATTAGGTAAGTAGGTAGTAAGAATTACAACAATAGAATGTATAAAATATAAATGATACACTTAACTTGAATTTTTTTATTGTATCTATCAAAGCAAAGTCTTTCTAACCGCGGTGAAGGCGCGGGAGTCGAACGAGAGAGCCACACTTGCCCTGCCCTAAGGACGGCCCTGATTGTGGCTGAGTTGGATCAAGAGACATTGGGGTTCCCAGTACTCAAATTGGGGGGGGGAGGGCATAGAGGGATAGATCTCCGTTTTTTTTTCGTTTTCCAAACGGTTTTATTGTACTTAGATGGGGGATGGCACAAACTACAGCCCAAAGTAATTTTTAGTATCTAAAATATTTTTGATATAAGCTTATTATTTTTTCTATGAATTAGGCTACCTAATATCTTGTTGTTTTTATTTTTATTTAAGTTAGTTTATAATATTTCACGCTTGTTTGGTATAGTGCACAAATATATACAATAAACTATTGTATTATCAAATATCTGTGGACTAGCATTGACAATTAACACATGTATCTGAACCTTGGATAGTAGATACTATCACTGATAATATTTTTTTTTTTTATTTCATACTGAAACATAATTATAATAATACCTATAAAAAATTTCTTTTAAGTGTCTAATGTATCAAACCAGTCAATGATTATTTGTAATAGGAAAATTTATATAATATAAACAAGAAGAGATAACATAATGTTTGTTTAGCTCTAGCCGCTAATAGCATAATTGAAACAAAATATTATATACTTACGGATTAAGAAATTGATTATTTGTTGGTTGCCCATATGTACTGTAAGAATTGAATGCACCCATGTTCATGTTCGTCATACCTCTATATGGGTAATTATTGAACGCACCACCGTAACTATTCATATTATTAGGAATAGTATACTGTGTTGGCATACCTCTTCTATGGGTTCTTGGCCCAACCATGTTGAGAGGATGATTAGGACTTGTTACTGGAGGAATTGTTGAAGTTGCCGACATTGGTGGAGCAACTCTACCCGGCCCTACAGCACTAGTCTGGATATTTTGTAACATTTGAGTAGACCTTTGTATAATATTATTGCTAAAAATAAATGTAAACATCAATAATTGTAATGCATCGACAACGATAATAAATAATTAAACTAAAAGACGCTTACAGTTCAAGTTCATGGTCGTTCATGATTATCAGATAGCTTTCTTAGCAGTATAACAAACCAAAAAACACACGGAAGCGAATAATTTCAAAGAAATTACTAAAAAAATAATTCAAACATAAAATCCGGTCGAATACCGGAGGGTAGCGGCTCCTATGAGGATAAAATATGTTTAAGGTGGAAGTTAGACTAATTTAGGAAGTTGTAGTAAAAATTATGCTGTAAAGCCATAACTCACAATACTTATATATTGGTAGAAAGATCAGAGAAGTCAGACAGTGGTCAGTGACAGTGACACAGTAAAAAATGATGAGAAATTGAGGATACTGAATAGTGATAGCATGACGATCGGTGAGTGGAGCTGCTTCTGCATTATCAATAATAATATTACCTTTATCGTTACCACGGTTAGGTTAAAAAACTCATACCGTCGTTACCGAAATATTTTCAACCAAGTTACAACCGATGAAGGTACTTGTGTCTGACGTCTGTGCCTCCGTGTTCATTGTTATAATTTTCGATTTATTCACCAAACGTAATTTTGTTAACTGTTTATTTGTTTACGTAAAACGATTTCACTAGTCATTAATAACCACATATTTTATATAGCTATTTAGGTACCTCTAACAAGCACTCAGGCGCGGATCCAAAAGATTATAATATGGGGTGGTGCCGTAGGGGGGTTACTCAGAAAAAAGAAAATGGTAACACCTTTCTATTTTATATTACGTAGGTAGTTATAAATACAAATTTACTTTATTGGTGGCTTAGACGACATAGGGTGCCCGATCAGCCATAGCCCCCCCCTAAATCTTGAAAAATACTTTTATAATTGATACTCTTCAATTTTAAGAATGGTTTCTTGGTTTCTAATATTATGTAAATTGGATATTGTTGGTACAATGTAGGATAAAGCCATAAAAGTCTGAAATTCCTTGTAGATACGTGCTTTTTAAAATAACGAAAATGAGTATGTTTCGTCAACGCTAGTTTTTAACCAAATCAATTTTGTTTTGTTATAATTATTGAAATATGAACAACTGCATACCGCAGACTTGACATTTTAACCAAATATATTTTAAATTAGCATTTTCTAGACATGTCATAATTTTTTTTCTGAAATTTAAAAAAAAATCGTAAATAGTCACGTTTTTTTCTTAAAATTGTTAAAAGTTTGAATTTTAATTGAAATCGTCAAAAAATATCAACTATTTATTAGGTTGTAAAATTTGTTAAATTTTAAATTTAAATACCTAATGACTAAGGCTTGCCAATTCAAAATAAGGTTATTTATAAGTTTTTCTTTTAGCAATTAAAAATGTCATATAAGGTATCAACAGCTGTAATCCTCCTAAAAAAAAATTTTAAAAATCACTTTTTGTTAAAAATAATATTTGTAGTGTGTAAAATTGATTGAAATATAAATATAGCCTGGTTAAAGGGATTAGAAGCGCCGATTTAAAAACCTCGTAACTCAAAGTTGATAAAAAAAACTCTTGAGTTACGATGTTTTATTGTAAATGTTAAAGCCTAATATTATAATATAAATATATTATATTATAATTATATATAATCATGAAAATGAAAAGACACATATCGATCTTGGCTACCTACTCATTAGTTTTTTAGATTCTGAGCGGAGCGATGAATGTATTGATTGTACAATGATGTGTGTTTTTTTTTTGTGTCTGTCATCACCTTTTAGGACAGTAAAAATGCTTCGATTTTCTTCAACAGTACCTTTTCTGATAGGACAGTGAATCTAGTTGGTACTTTGGGGGGTTAAAAGTTAAAATTTCCTAGTAGTTTTCAAAAGCGTCGTGAAAAACCAATGAAAATTTAAGGAAAAAACAGGAATTTTTACGGAAAAACAATTTTCGACAAAATCGATTTTGGTTTTTGGTATAACTCTAAAAGAAATGACAGTAGATAGGTACCTACATGAAATTGGACTGAATATTTATATTAGCATTTTATACATGATACATGGTACAATTTTCAAAATATTTTGATTTGTTTTGAACTATTGTCTATTTCCGGACATATTCAGTTTCCAATTTTTTTTAGGTTTTTTTTCTATGAATTTCATTAAAAATTTATTTTTTAGGTAGAAAAACTTGAAAATTTAATAAAAGGCAATTATATTGTTACAATGACATTTGAAGAATATTAAAAATCCGTAGTCACATTTTTTTTTTATAAGCATGTATAAAGTTCAAATTTTATCAAAATACGTAAAAATCACGAAGTATATGGAAATTATCTTGAGTTAGAAATTCATAAACATTGTTGTTTTTAAATCTAAGATTTGAAAATGTAATGCAAGATTCCTGATAGGTTTATCTACCTTTATCACAAAAAAAAAGTCTAAAAGAAAGTCAAATTAAATTTTTATGAACGTTAAAGTTCAAATTTTTCCAAGATTGGATATTCAGTTGATTTCTTATGTAACGATTTTCTTATATTGCTGTATTTCAATAACGAATAACTGTACTTGAAATTTATATCATATGTTTATTTTATCATTTCCTATACTTAATAAAATTTTCAAAATATTTTGACTCATTTTGAGCTGTTTAATTTTGTTTACATTTCTTTTAGTTTTATTTTCTATGAATGTCAATAAAAATGTATTTGTTGAGAAAATCTTGAAAATTTAATACAAGGCTCCCGATATATGGTTACAATAGCAATTGAAAAATATTAAAAATACATAGGCACAATTTTCTTTTATAAGCATTTGAAGTTCGATTTTCGATAACATTTATCAAATTTAAAATTTAAAAATGATTTCGGTAGTTAAAAATTGATAAAATGTTCAAATTTTATAGCTAATGATTGAAAATTTAAAACAAGGTTCCACATAAATAGGTTATTCTGTAACCAAAATATCTCAAAAATATAAACATACAGTTTTTTTTTATAGTTATTTTATTATCAAATTTGGACTGACATGATCCTATAGGCTGACATACCGTCTCCGCTCAGAATTATTTTTCGTATTCAATGCTATTATATCATTGAATTCAAATTTAATACCATACATTAAACAATGACCTACTTGAAACCTACTGTACAGCATCAGCAGAGCGACATCCACTTACCTGTCCTTTTTTGTTTTTCATATATTATTAAGTTATCAATTTATTCCTTACATAAATTATTTTATATTTTTATGGGTAAATTATTTGAACTTTCTCGACTGAATACAATATTAACTTTAATGCACAAAAAAAAATATTATAATGTTTATTGTTAATATTTCTTATGTCACATTAAAAAATTGAGATAGTCTTTAATAAATAGACTAAATAATAATAAATTATCCTATAGGCTTTAGCATACCCGTACCAACGATAAAATTGTAAATATACAGGAACAATAATTTATAATATTCTTATTAGTTTAATACCGCTACTACATTATGGTGAACGTTTGTGGATTGTATTCAGTTTAGTCTTAGTATTATGTGCTATGTAGGTAGGTAGCTAGTGCATTAAAATATTTCATTGTATTTTAAACATTGGTTTCAAATATTTTAAGCCAAGAGTAATTAATTAATTTGATTTTGACTATTTATTTAGAGAGGCTCAGAGTTGGGCGTTATTCGAATGAAATTTTATCTAGATGATTATTTAGATAACAATTCGAATGATTTTTTTTACAATTATTCGAATAAAAATGTATTCGATTAATTTTCAACTATTATTATTCGAATAAAAAATCATTCGAATAATTATTTTTACAATAATTCGAATAAAAATGTATTCGATTAATTTTCAACTATTATTATTCGAATAAAAAATCATTCGAATAATTATTTTTACAATAATTCAAATAAAGATGTATTCGATTAATTTTCAACTATTATTATTCGAATAAAAAATAAACCGATTCAATTTTAAACATAGATATTCGAATAAACAATAAACAAATATCTATCAATAGAAGAAAGTTAAGAATTAGAAAATTAGATATGTTTTTTTAAATTATATTTTAATAATAGTCTTATAATATTATAATATGAATAATATTTAATGGTAATATTTCATAACAATTATTACAACAATCATAAACAGTAATAAATAATAATTACAAAAACATATATAAATAATTACAGCAAAAATGAAAATATACAATTATAACAAATTTAGAATTTTAATAAATAAGTATAAAAATAGGAAGAAACTAACTATAATTATAATAATTATAACAATATACTTATTAGTTATTACAGCATTTTTAAATTAGATTTCAAAATAACCCTCTCTTCAAACATATCATCTGATAGTTTGTTCGATTTTGGTAAATTAGTCATAGTTGCATAAGAAAATAATCTTTCGACGGCAGCTGATGACGGCATTGGTGTATTATAGCGTAAAAATATCTCTTTGATTGGTGGATACTGATGAAGAATTGACAGGTCTTGAGACAAGTTGTAGAAAAATTGTACGACCTACAAAAATACGAATAATAATTATTAATTATATTACAATTTATAATATGGTAATTGATTTACTATAATGTACCTGTATTTCTGCCTCTGATGCTGCAGAGCGTCTACTTTGTTGAGCGTTACTGTCAATGTTAACTAATGGGTCAAAGTCAAAAAAATCGTGTGCTTCCTCATATGTTGATTGCTCATACAATTCTGGTAATTCTGAATTTGTTGATGAAATAGTATTTATTTCTTTTATTTTATTAGTTACTACTGTTTTAAATATTTGAATACATCGATCATGTTGAGAAGAGTCAATGCAACTTAGCCAACGGTTTTTAAATTTTGGATGTGAAAATGCGGCAATCATAGCGTTTTCTGCTTCAATTGTATTTAATTGTACTATATTAGAAAACCTTTTTTCAATAGGATACTGTCAACTAAAGGTTCACAATATCTCCAATTATTTAGTAACAAATTCTTAACTTTGCGGCGTAAGCTCAATATGACTGGAAGAACAAACCCATAGAAAATATTATTTTCACCTTGGAGAATATCTAATGCTTCTGCCAAAGGACCAACGCAATTCAAATGCTCTTCTATATATAAATATTCCGAATCCTTTAACATGCTATTCTTGAATCCTAATATGCTTCGAATAACTCACAATTTTTCTCCTTATATTTTAAAATTTGTTTCAAAGAGTCATATAAAGAGTTCCAACGTGTATCCCCGGGTCTTGATAAATTATGGCCCATTGTTTGTAATATGACCTAAATAAATCAAGTATAATATTTGTAATTATTAAAAAATATAAGAGTAAATAATAATGTAAAAAACTAAAAATTTACCTCAGCAGATTTTGGTCTATTTGAAGCGTTTCATAATAATGTACACTTTTTCATTACCGAAGTGTGTATTTCAGTTAGTTGTGAGTTTTGCGGTGAATGGTGATAGAATAGTTTTAATTAAATCAGATGTAGCAAAAAGGCTCAATGTATGAGCACAGCATCGTAAATGTCGAGGTAGCCATGGATTATTTTCAATTTCTTCCGTTGTTTCTACTAAATCATAAGTTATTTGTTCATCGTCCTGTCCCTGGCTATCTACCGATGCTGCATCACCAAATAAATCAATATTTCCATACTCACTATCTTCAACATTATCAAAGTGAGTTAATTTAACACCATAAACTTTAAACGCCTTGACAAAATTACTTCCATTGTCAGTAATTGTTGCAATTATCTATAAATTAGTAAATAGGGAAAATATTATCATTATTTGTACTTAAATGATTTTTATATTTCACTGAAGTATACATATACATTATTATATGCATACATATTACAAATACATTATTAAAATATATAGTATATACAATCACGTATTACCTTATTACAATTCAAATTGTATTTTAAATGTATGTCTTGTAATATATCAGCAATTTTGTCATAACTATGTGTTCCGCGAAATCTGCGACAAGCCAAACTCGATGATCGCCGTTGGAAATTATCGACATCGATCCAATGTATTGTCACGCCCAAAAAACTTCTCTTTTTTGATGACCAGATATCAGTTGTAGTGCATACATATTGTATACCTTTAATGTCATTTATAATTTTTTCTTTCGAGTCTTGAAATAAATCATGTATTTTTCTCCCAAGATTTCGTCGACTCGGAACAATAATTGTTTTAGTGACTCCAATATTATCAAATATTTTTTTGAAATATGGGTTTTCTACAGTTCTTAATGGAACCATTGAATGTATAATAAAATTTGTGATATCTTTGTCAAATTGGTCTTCACGATGTTCTCTACTAAGTACTAGTACTAACTGCATTATCCGTTTTAGAATCGTTGATTCTTAATCGTTTTTCTGATAAATAATTTTCATATGATTCAATAACGGATTGATCATGTCTTCTTTTGAGATGTGACTTAAAATTAGACGTTGAAGATAATGATCCTTTTATTTCAACATTACGTGGCTCACATATTACGCATGTAGCAATTCTATTACTTTATTTTTTTCAATTTTAGATTTTATTTTAAAAAACTTACCATCTAAAATGGACATAGCTGAATCCGTCATTTCAGACACTTCAGTATTATCCTCAGATGACTGTTGTGTTGAAATTATTGAATCTTCATTATGTACATCCAAGTAATTCATATTGAAATTAATTGATATTTTAAATTAAATTAAACACGAATGTCACACGTTCATACGTACTACGTAGGTACTCACTATACTCGGCACTTGCGCATAGAAAAACTAACGCGACAATACGACACAAGTAATCATAAGATTATCTTCAAACTGTATGTAGGTAGTAGAAAATACGAGGTACATTTGACAAAACCACATTTCCTATGTTTAGATATCATATATTATAAATTATAATCAAACAGATAACTTTTATAACTACAACCTACAGAGTACAAGCCTACATCGACCTTATTTTATTTTCGAATAAAATGTTATCTATAAATAATAAAAACTAGATAAAATTGCATTCGAATAACGCCCAATTCTGCAGTATATAGTATGATATGTTATATACGATAATAGCAATATCTAAAAAAATGATTTTATTATGAACTATGTTTAATCAAATAAAATAACCAAGAATTTGAAGAATTATTCGTATAACCGTCTTTAAAATTTATTCGAATCATCATAGTTGAAAATTATTCAAATACATTTTTATTCGAATAACCATAGTTAAAAATTATTCGAATAGTTTTTTATTCGAATACAGATTTATTCGAATAATTATCTAGATAAAATTTTGCCCAACTCTCAGAGGCTATATAATAGGCTTTATCAATTAAAATAATAAATTTAATTAAATTTCATGTTTTTTAATAAAAAAAATTTTCTTCGCGTGATAAACTTAATTTAAAATAATAAGACAAATTTCTAATAATTCTAATAAAAACGTATTAACTATTAAGTTATAATAATATAGGTACCAATACCGTCTACATAAATGGTTGGTTTTGATAAATTGATATTTGGAATTTGGATTCGACGTCATGGTCTCAATGAATTATAGAAAGAAAGTAAAGAGATTATAATGTAACGGCAATATTACCAGTAGTATTACAGTGGTATGGTAATACCACGTTCCCACAACTTTGTTATAGTGGAAAGTTTGGAAAAAATTAGTTTGTTTGTGTTTTAAAATACATAAGAAACATCTGGAGTTAAATATTGTAAGCCACTATTTTGTAATTGTTATATCTATAAGAATGGGGATGTGGGCCCCTACTGGTCTATTTAGGAAAAATGGTGGTGGTCCCTATACCTATCTCAGATTTTATTTGTATATAATACCATATAAAATTGACATCGACGCCACTTAAATCAATCAAACAGAATTAATTTCAAGTACAATATCATTCATGATAGCTTTTTTTAATAATCTATTATACACCCCTGTTCAAGCCCGGATTATAGATCATTTGGGCCCGAAACACCATACATTTAGTGGGCCCCCTTTCAACTTTAACATCAAAAAAAGTGTATCATATCATTTTACTGTATATTATAATTATAAATTATATAAATTTGTATTATATTACCACGTAAAATCATAAAAAATAAAAATTATAATTTATGAGTGGAATTTTATTCCATTTTATAAATGTTATCATATTGTTATCAATGATTAGAATTTATATTTTATATTTTATATTATTTATTATCATGTAGACATTTTTTGTTGCATAAAATTTAGAACATTTTTATTTTATAATTACTACCTACCAAAATTATTTAATTTTTTTAAATCAGTTTTGCACGCATTAAAAAAAATAATATTTCAGGGATAAATGTGGGCCCTCCAAATCAATGGGCCCTTAGACTGTGCCCCTTCCCCCTAGGACCCCCTCTATCCGAGCTTGATCTTGTAATCATATCATATATATTATTATATTATTATTGCTGTACAAATACAAATAAATTATTCTTATAACTCCAATTTGAAAGTTACCTTGTATTTTATAATTGGTATAAAAAAAAACTCAACAATTTGATGGTGAGAAAGTTGTAAATAAAACTTACGGAGAACTTGAAAAAATAAGTATTTAACTTTACACTCCAAAAATAGAACTTTGCGATGTTTGTGAAATTTTTTAATTGGCAATGTACATTATAATATGTGGTAGAAGACGGCGAAACACCAATCAAACGCCAAAAGTAAGTGTTAGATTGGCAAAATACGAAGCAAAAAGATAAGCAATTAATTTTTTTTTGAATAATCTAACATTTTATCATTTAATTTGCAGTAAAAATTTGGAAAATATGTAAAAATATGCAATTTATTGAAGAAAATATGTGTATATAACATACGTGATGACGCTTTTTTTAAACAAATTTTTGACATTCAATACAATTTTATCGATAGCGCTAAATTGTCAACCTACCTCTTGAGAAGCCCTACGTAGACCATGCGCAGCGCATGGCACGTGAATCTTTTTTGAGTATAAAGGACCAGGTGCGCTGTTTAGAAGGGGGCATAGGGGCCATGCCACTCTGGAAATCATAAACTACCAACAAATTACAATTAATAATTTCTTCCAAAAATCTTTACAGAAGTTCAGAGTGTTTATAAGCTATATAATCACGGCCTACAAATTTTACTATTGAATACATACGTTGTTCCCTCTGTATAGACGTAAGCGGATAAATAGTTAAAAGTAAAATTTTTGGACCAAAAGTATATTGGCCCCCAGAAGACAAATCAAATCCACTAAGTACAGTAAATAAGTAATGACTAAGAGGTTTTCCACACTTAACCATGTAGTATATAGAGCGCCGCATCCGATAGAATTACAAGGGAGCATTACAAAAATAGCCGTTGATGAATTAATTGATTGTCATATATCTAATACTTTTTTGTTGAACTATAAAATTCTAAAATAAAAAATTGTTTTCGTTAAATCTATCAAATATGGATATAAATGTTCTTAATATAAAATATGTGAATTCGTACAAAAAATAACGAAATATGCAAAATTATGCAACTACAATTTTTGTATTTGATATATACTTAGTATGAATCGAATTTGTATCAAATCAGTATTTCAATATGCACTTTCTAAACAAGTAGGCGTATGCTTAAAGTTCCGAGCCTTGGTTTGATAGTTATTTTTTAAAAGTAATGATTATAATTGTGTTCATGAAGGTTAATACCTATATGGCTATATCATATATTCCAACTCAACTCAAACAGAAAAATAATGAAAAATATACTAATTTTATCTCGAGTGGAGTCGGTTGGAATTGTATATTGGAACATCGAACATGTTATGCTGACTACCTTTAACTCTGGTAAACCATGGAAGAGCATTGTACTAGGCAGGGTATAGTAGCGCAACTACTTCCCGTCCTCAATGCATTGTGGTTTCGGATGGTTCCGAGATCCAGAAGTTCAGTCAACATCTCGGGTCGTAGCACCTTTAACCAGTGGCGTGGTGAAATGAAATATTTTATCAGGCAATTTTTTTTGGAATGACCTACCACCCCTTAACTTCTTAATACAATACTTATTATTGAAGTTATTATTCTTATTAAATATCATATTCAGATGAAGTTATATAGTCTCGTACTACAATTTCTCATTAAATCTAATATTGGCCCACCCGGCACCCACCCATCTACCCTTTTAAAATTATCTAGCAATGGCCCTTCAAAATCACAATCAACACGTCACTGGATATTAATATAAAATATGAACTAATAATATTAAACAAACGTGAATAATGAATAACTCATTATAATAACTTATGAATAATGAGGGTGCTAATTTTAAAATCTCCCCCTCTAAATGAGCATATGCTTCTCATAACCCCGGGATATGACGCAAAACACTGATAAGTAATTAATGTACGACGTGATGAGGCTAATAAGATGCTCGTTATATTTGTTCATATACCTACCTGGGTAGTGAGTATCTAATTACCTATAATTATACATGGAACAAAGTTAAAATAATTTTCGTCGTGATTATTAACCTTGTATTAAATTTTCAGGTCAAAGAATTTAAAATATAAAAATTAAGTCACATTATCCGAGAAATCATTTTTGTCGATTTGTTAGTGTTACATACTTACATTGTATACCGAACACTGAGTACCTGTAATTATGTTAACATTTGTTTTTATGTGCACCGAAGGTCTAGTTATATATATATACTTCGATACGTATCTTGGATACAATTGTACCTTATATCTCGATACAATAATTATATATTTATATGAAGTATCGAGTATTTTGTATCGTGATACATTTTTAGTCAATGTATCTAGTATTTCATTAAATAATTTTATTGAGAGATACTCAATACAATTCGATACAATTCTGCTTTTTACTATCAAAATTAATATTTAATACTGAATGAAGTATTATTTTAATATTTAATTTACGACGAAAAGTTCAGGTAAGTTTACTAGGTTCCAGGCAATTTTTTGTAGGCTTTAGGTTGTTGGAAATTGATTTTCAACCCATTACCGATAAATCATAATATACATATAGTTATATCTGTGACACACGCACATTTAATAGCACTTTACGTCTTTAGTCTTTACCTTATTAGATATCTGTTAGATAATTTGTAAATTTAAGTAGTTTATATTATTTTATCAATATTTATAAATTTTAAAAATGGTCCAAGTATAATAAATATTAAATACCTACTAGATTATATTTTATATTTTTATTAAATAACAAACATTTTAATAACTGAAAATCTAATCGTCAAGTTTTAAATGAGGTACATTAATATTTTCAAGTTAAAAAAAACTAAAAAAATTAAAAAACAAGGATTCTCATTTGAAAAACAGAAGTTTGTATCACCACCCGATATTCTTTCAGTTATAAGTACAAAAAAATCTAAAGAATTTGAAAATATGGTCTTTATAAGTAATATAGTAGGGACCTATATTTACAATTTAAAAGAGTTTGAATAAATACATCATTAATGAAATGAAATAATGGTCATTAGCATTCTTGGTGCATCACTCTGTATAAGTTCAATGTTGATAATCGTACTTGAACAAACAAAATAATAAATACAAACAGCAAAACGTTGAGAGGAAATAATTAGTCAAATCTAAATAATTATGGAATATTCAAAATAGTATAATCTGTTGACTATTTAGAAATTAATTTGGTAAACAAATTTTAAATAACTTGAATATTATTTCCTGTTTATGTTTTAAATACCTACCAATAACTGGTGTTGACTGTGTAATATACTATATATACGATTGAAATGTCTTTATTTAACAAAAATATGTTCTAAACTAATAACTATAATGAAAGGCCAGTGAAGTCGATTGATTTTAAATGGTCCCTCGATGGCTCAATTATAAGCAATTATAAAACTGCAAATGGCAAACATTTTGTGCGGGAAGGCCAAAGGCATATACTGCTAGCGTAAACACATACACACGCATAATTAATGATAAATGGCAATATGTACTGATATTGTGTTTCAATTTTAAATCCTTTAAGGTAACCGCTCTGCTGTATACAGTAGTCCCCTAACGACTGTGGCCGCTAAGCGGCTTGGCGGATGCTTACTTTGCTTAATGGGTAATAATCTGGCATTGATCATGGGTATATAACTGTTTTTAACTTTGGAGTCCATACGACCGGTGTGAATAGGTTCGTGCCTTCGTATAACATTTAGGCTATAGGCAATGTCTTAGAACTACTCTAAATGTTTTGAAATTTCATTGTTCACATAAAATATAATAATATGTCTAAAAATTTCAAATCCGTACGAAAAATATTTTTGATTTGCAAGAAAACATTTAAAATAGTTATTCTACGTTGGAATATTTAATTTCGTCTGAATTTAAACTTAAAATGATTTTAAAAAAAATATACCTATATGTATCTTAAATATTTTTAAATGGCTATAATAACAACTTATGAGGATCCTTGTATAACACTCTTAAGCTATTTTATTGAGCAAACATTTTTTTATCGACAATTATAAAAAAATAATAATTAAATAATTAAAAATAAAAATAAATAGATCAAAAAGTCAAAATATTATAAGAATCTTAACATGTATTAAATGCTACTATAAACATTTGGTGAATATTTGAAGTAATGAAGTGTGTATGGTTATTTGTTTTTAATTACAACAAATAAGAAAATTGTTAGAGAAGAAAAAGTTATTTTGAAAAGTACACAGAATTTTTAAGTTTATTTTCTTATAAGTGCCAACTAGATTTTTCCTACCAAGAAAACTGATATTGAATTTGAGAATCATAGCATTTTTTTCTTTTATTATTATAATTGTGTACACATATATAATAAATATACATTCACAAAAAAAAAACACATCATTGTAGAAACAATATATTCATCACTCAGATTATAAAATTGAGGAATTTCGCTATGCTCTTTAGTAGGTAAGTTTCGAGTGTATACCTACTGTTACTGTACTTCCTTATCGAGTAGATGATTATAGTCTATTAAATAGATCACTGTAAAAAATTTGTTAAATTAAAATTTAATGATAAATCATTGCATGCAGGGCGGTATATAGAAAGGAATTTAATATGTTGGAGGTGAAGGCTTGAGGCTTCATAGTTCATAATTGGTATTTAGTATTTACAATTAGTTTTAATTTAAAAAAAAAGAATAACAAATTTTATTTTTATAATGGTATTTTAGTATTGTACAATATCAGATCAAATAGTGATCAGCCAGCGTCATATAAAAATATACCTTATTTTTCGTGTGATATCACTACATGAGAGCTGGACTGTTTTCACATGCTTCGAAATAACTCCGACCGCCAAATTCTGACTTCACCATCGTTTTCAGAAAAGTTGACTACATAAGTCTAGGAAAAAAATTACAAAAATAAAAAAGTGTACAATAAAGTAGCAAAATATCAATTTTTTTGGGGTGGGAGGAATACCTCACTTCAAATTTTAATATCATTAAAATGTAAAAGTACAGTTTAATCAAAAAATAATAATATGCATTGAGCAGCAAAAGAATAAAAAGCATCTTGGGGGGGGGAGGAATTCCCACGTTGCCACTCCACCATAAATACGGCACTGCTTATAAGCTTTTATAAGTTATGACTTATGAGTTATGAGTATGATAACCAATATTTGTATTGGAATTGGATATAAAATGCTGTATAACTATTAACTATATATATACAACCGTAAAGTGCACGCAAATCATATTTGTAAGTTTATGAATTCCCAAAATATAGTGACATTTTTATTTTTAGATTGTTGCATTGTAATAATACTGGGTAGGTCATAGGTAACTATAATACGAATCTTATACGATATTGATTGTTGATTTAAAAATTGCGTATAACCTAGGCATATTTAAATTATTACAGTCTGTATTGAGAAACAAGGTATATGCATATTATAAGTGCTGAGTGTAATCATGTCTTTGAATATTAAAAATTTCTTAAACAGATAGTCGTTTTGCTATATATACAACAAGATGTCATTCACACTCTCAGATTCATTTGAGATTTACAAGTGACCGAGAAACAATTCAATAGTAATCATGAAATCTGTTATAGCGTTTTTGTTGTTGATCACTATTTCTTGCCAAGTAAGATAAATTTTTTTTGTTATAACTTATAGTAATAAAAATAATTTTACACGACTTTCCATATTATTATTATACAATAAGTATAAAAAGCGTCAATACCATGAATAACGAACTTATTATATCATGATCAATATAGCAAAGTAAAATATATTATCGTTGAATTAGATTGGACGAGGGGATTGTGTTTTTGATACAATATATGAAGACATGAAAGAATTTGCGAGTGATAGTATGCAGTATGCTAAAGATACATATCAGAAGTATATGCCGGACTTGCCTGGTGAGTATATAATTTATGTCCCTACGAAAATTTCAGTGATATGCCTAAACTCTAAAGTGATATTCGACTATACTATACGAGATCCTAACGCACAAGCTGAACGCAAAAACATTTCTTCCAAGTTAACTTATGTTCGAAATTTTAAAACTTAGCTGTACAAATTCAACTCATAAATATATTATGCAATGGTCAATTATCAAAATTTTATAATTGTATTAAATATTTTTATAATATCTAGTGATTAGGTCCACAGCTATAATAATTCTGATTATTACCTATAGGTAAACATAAAATATAGATTATAACACTTATATTATAGTTTACAAATTTACAATAGGTAATCTACCTACCAACTTCTTATTGGATTTCTACTGACCGTTTAGGTCCATTTCCGCAACTATACCAATCCCCTCCGTTTCTTCATCTCATTTGTCAATGTTATTCTTACTTGTCTAGTCTTAACCAGTGATAAATGTTGGCAATCCTATCTCTCCATCGTTTCCTAGGTCTTCCGCTTACCCATCTTGTGTTCGGTTTTCATCTAGAGCCCAAGCCAATGGAACCTTTTCCATTTGTTTTCTATTTTCATCAATTTGCAAGTAGGTATATAGTTCTCCTTAGGTTTTCTTCAATCTCCACTATTATTATTAAATCATCATAGTATGCTTAATGCTACCACTGTAAGTTCTAGCCTGGTCGTTTTCTATTCTGATTCCTGCTACATCCGATAGGGCCTGCTTCCATAATCATTATTTATTTATTTCCTCTCTACAATTTTTTTTTTGTCGTTTTTGAAAAATTTTATTGCCTGGAAATTTTTAATTTGATTATTGCAATATCTAAAAGTTAATTCACAGTATGTAAGTATAAGTAGTTCAGATTATAGCATTATAACTAAATATTAATAACCAACTTGTTTATTTTTAAATGAGTAGATATGCCTTCGGTATCAGTACCCGACTCAGTGAAGGCAGGATACAATAATTTCAAAGATAGTATGGTAGATATGACGAAAGGAGCTGAAGAAATAGCAAAAGATTCCATGGACAGTATCGCAAAAGCTACGGATTATGTTTAACGTTATACTTAGAAACAAAAACAGTAGATAAACATTAATAAAAATACAAAAACTTTCTTTAATATAATATAATTTTCTTGTTACTGGAATTATATAAATATAATTGATTATTTGAATAACTATAATTTGTAACTGTAATAGAAATGTTACATAATTTAATCTACAATTGTATGTGTCTTAAATGAAAAGTTCATAAATATAAATTTGAACACCATTATAATAATCAATACATAAATATTCATTTTAAACTGACTGATACAATCTTTATATTATTTATTTTTTATTATAAAACTATGATGATAATAATATAAATACTACATTGCATTATTAACATGCATACCTACCTATATTTTCTGCTTATTTATTATGGTATCTAATTAAATAATAAACAAATTTACAAATACATGTAATAGATTAATATTATTAAGTCATTGCTATTTGATTTAAATATAAGTTGTCAGTTGATAATTATTTTTATATCTGGCTGACTGAGTTTTAAATTGTTACAATAGAATAGATAATCTAATGAATATGAAATACTCATAGTTGTTTTCGCGGTTCCGCTTTGGAAAATTATTTAAAATCTTTCACTTGATTTTAATTGTTGTTTTTAATCAGAAGGGCCCGAATTTCAATGCTCTAAAAAATTTCGAAATACTTTTAATTTTTCTGTAATTTGTTAATGATTTTTCGACAAACGCAAACTACTTGGATATTCGTATAATCAACTTATTTTTTGCTGTTCATTCCACTTGAAGAAATTCAATATACCGCAAATAAAACTTCTGACAAACCTACTCATATAAATTGATATTTTTAAGTGTTTGGTAATAGAATTTAAAAATTATATGTTGGGTTTGAAGTGCTACAACGTCGTATAATAGGCCAAAACAAGAATGCTTGAATACATTTATATGCGATATTATGATAATGTAATTAAACTATATAGTAATTGATTTAAAGGGAAAATTAATATTGTTCTAATATTATTATATGAGTCGTATATATTATGATAAAATATTGTGGTCGTTTTTTGTGTTCATCAAAATTACAAATAGATAAAATAAACTTGACAAATTGTTTGCTATGATTTGATTTATCAAGTATAAATTTTGTATTATAAACAATTAAATATTTTATGTACATAATATTTTGTCATTGTTGATTTTGTATATTGTGATTGAAGTCAAGCTTGCAGTGACCAAAAGAAAACATTTTGATAAATACAAACCATTAAAAATAACAATGTTTATAAAGTCGTAAGTAAAAACGAGAACACATTGTTCAACTAAAAAACTGTATAGCAGTGCCTCAACAATTGGGTGTCCAAAAACAAAAACTTAAGTTAAAAATTGCTAGTTTCAAATATCAAAATTCATAAAAATGTTGGCTTTTATATTTATATTTATAAGATTTGTAAATGTAATAGGTAAGATTTCACATACTGCTATTTAAAAGAAAAAGGTACTATTTCTACCGGAGGGTCAAATTAATTTTTTGTGATTTTTTTAAGTTAGATATTTTGCTATTCATCCAAAAATTAGTGATTTATCATGGAACGATTTTTTTATTTTGACTGATTTCCTTATAATAATAACTAAGTTATTATATATAATATAAAGCTTGGATCTACTATCTTAGTGTGCAAGAATAAAACATCTGTTAACTTGGTAGGCCAATTAAAAAAATGTTTAATGGCTGGAACTGGCCCCAAAGTCAAAGGTAGGAGATCATTGGTGTCCTATAGTAATGATAATAGTTTAATGTTTCTTTTGTCGCAATTTTGAATAAAAAAGTTAATTTTTAGATTCTGAAACTTAAATATAACGAATGTTAGATTATGTTAAACACACTTTACAGTTTATCATATAAAATTAAGTAAGTATAAAGAAATCAATAATATATTAAAAATTTTTTTTCCATACCTACTAATTGTTTAAAATTTAAATACTTTTTATATTAAATATTCTATCAATGTAATACAACTCATTATTATTACATCATCGGAGTATGCTTAATGCTATCTCTGCAAGTTCTAGCTTGGTCGTTTTCTATTCTGATTTCTGCTACATCCGATAGGGCCTGCTTTCTTAATCATTATTTATTTATTTCCTCTCTACAATTTTTTTTTGTCGTTTTTGAAAAATTTAATCCGATAGTTAATGCCTGAAAATTTTTATAATTTGATTATTGCAATATCTAAAAGTTAATTCACAATATGTAAGTATAAGTAGTTTATATTAAATATTCCATCAATGTAATACAACTCAATAACATTTTTCTAAAATAATTCATTATAGTTTATTAATTTTAAAAAAAATACTCCAAATCATTTAAGAGAATGTCTGAGCACTATTTGTTCTCTCTCTATGGCCCACGCGCAACATAGACAAAACGCATTTACGCAGAATAATTTTTTCTATGGTTTTAAGTAATCTTAGAGTATAAACACTCATTACAAAAAAGATAAAGAATAATATATTTGAGAGAATGACATATTGATTTGTCTAAATATGGTCTCAAAACAATTTAAATAGGTACAAAGTCAAATAACAATAAAGTATAAAATCAATATGTCATTCCCTCTTTAATATTATTATCTATCTATTTTGTAATGGGTGATTTTACTCTATGATTACTAAAAACCATAGAAAAAATGATTCTGCGTAAATGCGTTTTGTCTATGTTAAGCGTAGGCCAGAGAGCGCTGGCATCCTCTTAAGCCTTTAAAACTATAATTTCCACACATTAAATGTGTCGAAAATATAAATAAGACCACTGACAGATGATTAGAATAATATATACACAAGTGTTCAATATTTTTTTGAATTTTTGAATATTAAAACGCTCGAACGAAATATTGGAGTAAAATGGTGAAATATTTAGTACTGCATACATTTTCAGATCAACTTAATATTTAAAAAGTTATAAAGTAGTAACTGAGTGAGAATGCAATATTTAATAACATTTTTGTTGGTAACTGGCACAACTTTACAAGTACGTTATTAAAATAGTTACTACCTGGTATAAAAAGTATAAAAAGCGTCGAAACCATGATATAATGAAAACTTATTATATCATGATCAATACAGCAAAGTAAAATATATTTACCGTTGAATTAGATTGGACGAGGGGATTGTGTTATTGATACAGTATATGAAGACATGAAAGACATTGTGAGTGATACTGTGCAGTATGCTAAAGATACAATATATGAAGACATGAAAGACATAAAAGACATTGCGAGTGATGGTGTGCAGTATGCTAAAGATACATATCAGAAGTATATGCCGGAATTGAGTGGTGAGTAGGTATATATAATTTATGTCGCTACTTAAATGCATTTTAATACAAATCTAAATTCTGAATATCACCTATAGGTTAACATAACATATAGATTATAACACTTATATTATAGTAATAGGTAATCTACCTACCAACTTCTTATTGGATTTCTACTGACCGTTTAGGTCCATTTCCGCAACTATACCAATCGCCTCCATCTCTTCATCTCATTTGTCAATGTTGTTCTTAATTGTCTAGTCTTAACCAGTGATACATTTTGGCAATCCTATCTCTCCATCGTTTTCTAGGTCTTCCGCTTACCCATCTTGTGTTCGGTTTTCATCTAGAGCCCAAGCCAATGGGACCTTTTCTATTTTCATCAATTTGCAAGTACCTAGGTATCTAGTTCTCTTTAGGTTTTCTTCAATCTTCACTATTATTGTTAAATCATCAATCATCATAGTATGCTTAATGCTACCACTATAAGTTCTAAAATTATGTTTGAAATTTTAAAATTTAGCTTTACACGTTCAAATTATAAATATATTATCACAATTTTATTGGGAACTTTTTTACCTTACCTGGCACCCTTTTTCTTTGCAATTTTTTTGGTAGACTAAGGTATTTTTTGGGTGAAAAAAATGTTGTTGAAATCAGAATTTGGCGCATGAAGTTATTGCTAATTGAATTATTAAAACAATATTATTGCAATATCTAAAAGTTAATTCACAATATGTAAGTATAAGTAGTTCAGATTATATCATTATAACTAAATATTAATAACCAACTTGTTTATCTTTAAATGAGTAGATATACACGACTCAGTGAAGGCAGGATACAATAATTTCAAAGATAGTGTGGCAAATATGACGAATGGAGCTGAAGAAATAGCAAAAGATTCCATGGACAGTATTGCAAAAGCTACGGATTATGTTTAACGTTATACTTAGAAACAAAAACAGTAGATAAACATTAATAAAAATACAAAAGCTTTCTTTAATATAATATAATTTTCTTGTTACTGGAATTATATAAATATAATTAATTATTTGAATAACTATAATTTGTAACTGTAATAGAAATGTTACAGTACGTTGATGACACGAAAAAACGTCCTATATTGTGCCAAATTTGCGATATCGAGATATTGGTATCCGTGGATTCAGAAAAAATAGGCGGTAATTTTGATATCTCCAAAGTGCTGTCTCCATCGTAGAATTAATGAAAAATAATAAGTAAATATGAATAAATTCTCCTGTGTTACCTACAATTACATACAATAAATCATTAACTCCTATGAGCTATCTCCATCATAGGAAAATCCAGAAAAATCGTCCCATGTGTTACCATTTAAAAATCGTTTGTGAAATAACTCCCATATGATTTTTTTCGTTTTGACGTTTTTTGTCTCTCCTGAATAATTATGTAATACATTCTAAGATACTTAGACCATCAAAGACAAACAAAATTACAAAAATAAAATATTGGGAGATTGTAGGTAAAAGTTTAACCACCCTGCTATACAATATAGGTGTCAAATATACCTTGTCATTCAGTAAGTCACTGTTACGTACTAATATATGTGTTCAATTTGAATTCAATGATTGCATAAGAAAACCATTCTGAGCAGATGCCAGATACTGCTTAACTTATACTATTAAGCATACTATTGTATGATACATTATTTAACTAGCTATAATAGCAATTTATTTTGTACTAGAAATACGGATGTTAAATTTATTTCTGCCGTAAACATTGCGTTTATTATGTTAGTAATATTTTTAATTATTATTATAAACTATTAACTTTCGAGTCAATACAGACTTACTGTAGAACGGTGTAAACAGATTCATGGTATAAATAGGCAATAGGCAATAGCTTAAAATTAATCTAAATGTTTTGAAAAGTCCATGGTGTATATCAAGTATAATGTAAAAATGTTGTATAGAAGGTTACTAGTGTATCTTGAGGCACTTCATAATTGCGTAGATAATTAAAGATCACTGCTGAAGCTTTTTTACTGTGCCAAGAGATGAGGACAGAGAAAAAACACACATCAATACATTCGTCACTCTGTTCAGAACCTAATATTTAAGCATGTAGTAGACAAATAGTTTAATAAACCATAACAACCCTAAACCAAAATATATTTATACATATAAATATAGTATGATCGTTAGCCCTTTATTGGATTCCACATGAAGCCAAAGATACATTCTATAGGTAGGACATCTACTAGCCTATGTGGTTTTTGGAAAACAATTTATTTACTTATGGGTAAGTAAAAGTCTTATAAAGCAGCAGCAGTACTTTTATATACATATTTAGTTTAAAACACAAATTGTATGACTTTAAAAAATACATTTTTAAAATTTCTCAAATTGCAAAAATCTGTAAAGAATAATTGAAAGTTATTTTAATTATCTACTTAGTTTTATCAAATATTGTCCATTAACCATTATGATTAACATTTATATTATTATGACGGACACTCTAAAGAAATAATAAGCTGAGTGTTTACATAATTTAAAGTATATTGATTTGATCGTAATTTTATTTATTAATATTTATACATGACATAGGTCTTATAAAACAATATATAATGTAACACAATATGATAAATAAATAAATATATAAATAGTACAAAAATATTCATTATTATTTATTATATTTTTACAAATGTTCAATATGGATAGAATTTAATAATTTAAATAACAACTTGTGAGGCCACATGAATATGTAAAATATATTGATAAGTGTAGTATAACAAATAATTGAATCAATACAAACAACTAAAAACTATTAATTAATTATATCTAAATAATGGTAATAATTTTTAACCTAACCTTTTGGTATATAATAATATGTATGTTGTATACAATAAATATTTTCTATTTACTGTTCAAAAATTATTGTGGCAAGAAAATGTTTTAAATAAGTTATACTAAAAATCATTACATGCCTGTGTGAATAAGTTAAAATACATTAATTATAAACAATTTAATATACTTTATAAACGATTAAGCTATTATAACGTTTGAAAAGATGACTATTAATTAATTGTTTTTATTATTAGTACAATGTGCAAATACTGCAGATAAAAACACGTATGACTAAACAAGCCTATAAATATAAAGGATTTTATGATCACATAGTTTATATATGAGCAATACTTGAAAAAGTTGATAGTTATTGGGTAAAAATGCAGAAAGTAAAAAAAGATACCTAATTTATACTTGAATGTTTTTAGTAATATTGTTAAGTAAATTAGTATATTGAAAACGTAATATAATATACACATATTAATTTTAAACATTAACATAATAATATTCTCATGAGATCTTGATGAGATTCATACAATTATAGAACAATATAATTTAGTCAATATAATCTGTTAATAATAATTAATAATGATAGAATTGAAAAAAAGATGATAAAAATAACTTGTTTTAATTGCCCATTTTATTAGAATACACTTCAAGCATTGTCATTACTCAAGACACAAAACTATCATAATACAGATAAATTACTTTTACACATCAAAATACTTTTAATTTTTCTGTAATTTTTTAATGATTTTTTGACAAACACAAACTACTGGGATAAACAAAAAATAAGTTGATTATATGATTTATATGGAATAAATCAAATAATCAACTTATTTTTTGTTTCTCATTCCGCTCAGGTGAAATTCAGTATGCTACAAATAACACTTCAGACAAACAGGGTAGGTATTTATTGATATTGTTAAGTGTTTGGTAATTTATTATTATAATTGTATTTTGAGTTTTTAAATGCTATTAATTACAATTATATGATATCTACAAAAAAGTACTTCTGAGAAGTAAAAAAGGCTTTCTGTGTGGAAGTTAAAGCGATTGGCAGAAAAGATTGAATTTTGATGTTAATAAAAAAGTGAAATCAAACTCAAAATGTTGTGCTAAGAAGGCTCATGGTTGAAAAAGTAGAATTTGGAGCTTAATAAACAAATGAAATCAATACTCAAAGTCTGTGCCTCAACTTGAAAATATATAAATTCAAAAACATTTTAAGATGTTCAACTGTACAAACATTGAAAAAAAAAAATAGCATACATTACAGATTGTCAACAAAAATTCGAGTCAAACAGATTTACTCGTAAACAAGTGGACAACTCTGATTTATGGCTAATTTCATTATATACGCAGTGCTATTTTTATTTTTTCAATGTTTGTACAGTTGAATATCTTGAAGTGTTTTTGAATTTATATTTTTTCAATTTGAGGCACAGAATTTGGCATAAAATTATTATTTATTACTGAAAAGGTAAATTGGTCCCATATTTATTATAAGTAAATACATTTTTTATGTGCATCTATTATTTAGTTACACAACATTTCTAAGATAATGATCATCAATTGATAGTCACCACTTCAAAGAGAAAATAACTAACATATAATCGAGTTTGAGCCTATATAATATTGTAATCCATAAGAAGTGTTTAAAACATATATATTATGTTCTTAAAAACACTTGCAATTATTACATATCTATTATGAATTCTATGGTACTTTTATAAATACTCAATTCAAAAAAAAAGATGTGCATTTCACATTGCATAGTAGAGTTATTAATTTAATGTGATTATAAATGTTCAATTTTAATTTTTGAATTTATGATTGTAACTTGTATTTTATACTTCAATGCATATACCTAAGATCATTTTACAAGGATGTTGTTGAAGTAGATGCGTCTGTTTGTTGGGATTGATTGAGAAAGGCCACATTGGATGCCTTTAACCTAGCAGTGTTTCCTTTTGATATCAACATTCCTGGGTATGGCGATATACTAGGCGTTGAACAGTGACTGTTGCTCAAATCACATTGGTCAAGCAAACGTAACAGTTCTTCGGCTGTCGGACCTCCATTTGGGATAGGTTCTGGTGCAAAATAAAACAATGGTAATTATTATCGGTAAAATTAAAAGAATTATACAGAAATGGTGTAGTTAAAGAGGTCTTGTGTCAATTAAAATGTTTCTGCTAAAAGGGGCAGCTTTACAAATAAGAGAAGAAACAGACAATACGAGGAATCAGCCTCTTCCTATTTAGTTAATTATAAACATTGATTATGTTATTAAAAACCTTTAGATATGCAATAAAACTAATAAATAGGAATACAAATTAGGTCAATATATTTATAAATAAAATTTTATTGCATTCTAATATTTTTTATTTGAAACTTTTATGAATAAATATATTTATTTGTTATTGCGTTAATTTATAATTGTTTTAATTAAAGTTGTTTTTAACATTGAATAAAAACAATTTAAATTTTTTAAATTTTTAATCATTTAATGGTCTATTGATAATATTTATAGAATGAATATTTTATTTATAAAGTTTTCAAATAAATTTTGTTTTTGATCTACATCAAAAATTGGTATGCATCTCATCAAAACTAATAACAATGAGTTAACAATTACTTTAAACAATTTAAATTTTAATATTTTAAATGATCCTTAAATTTAAAAACTACATGATTATGCTGAAATATGCAATTTGATGCAAATTAAATTGTATATATGTAGAATACCTACCATTTTACACAGCTTGGCAAGATTGAAATGCAAATGCATGAAGCCCTAGGAGCCCTTATTAAAAATATAAACTTTTGTACTCACGCAGGCATTTATTAGCTAAATCCAAAGCGGTGGTCAAGTCCCACATTTGAATAGCTCCGTTACAGTGTCCGGTCAGTATAAACCGGCGAGGTCTTGATCCCATGCGACTAGAGCCTTCACATTCATGCACACAAAAGCAAGTTATTATCGTACAATCCACAGCTCGAATTATGCAAACTCTGAAATTTAAACAAACATATTATATTAAAAATCAAACACACCCACTTATGTCATACACACAACAAGTGCTACATTACAAAGGAACAATATTTTAACACACAGATATAATGATATCAATGGTACTAGTCAGTATTATTATGTTATGTTACCCCCAGTGATGTATTGAAGAGGGGCCAAAATAGTGTTGTTAAAAGTCTATCAGCATTCTGAAAATTAGACAAACTATGCCAATTTTTTTTTTTAAATTATAAAACCTCTTTTATTAGATAATTTTCAAAAATCATATCATGGTTAAAGAAATATATTTTAAAAGGAAAATCAATATTGTTTTAATATTAATATATTAGTCGTATATTATGATATCCTATTGTGGTCGTCATTGTGTTCATCAAAATTACATTTAGATAAATTAAACGAGACAAATTGTTTGTTATGAATTGATTTGTCAAGTATAAATATTGAATTATATAACCTTAGGTTAGGTTGTGTTATGTACATAGTAATTTGTCATTGTTGATTTTGTATATTTCGATTGACATCAAGCTTGTGACCAAAAGTAAACATTTTGGAAAATACAAACCATTAAAAAAAACAATATTTATAAAATCGTAAATAAAAAAGAGAACATATTGTGTAACTAAAAACTGTAAGCAGAGCCTCAACAATTGGGTGTACACAAAAATCAAAAGCTTAAGTTAAAAATTGCTTGTTTCAAATATTAAAATTCATAAAAATGTTGTTTTTATTTTAATATTTATAAGATTTGAAAACTTAGTACAAGATTTCACATACATGTTTTTCTTTTTAAAAGAAAAAAAGTACCTTATATTATATACCAGAAAGTCAAATTAGTTTTTATGAGCTTTTGAAGTTAGATATTCTGATATTCACCCGAAAATTAATGATTTATCATGGAAAAGTTTTCTTATTTTGTTGTATTTGAAAACAACAATGACAACCAATACATGAAATTTTCACCAAATATTTATATTAGTTTTTAGTTTTTCTATACATACCATTACATAGTATGATTTTAAAAATATTTTTATTCTTATTGAGCTATTTATAGACATTTTAAAGTTGTTTTTTTTCTGTAATTATTAATAAAAATAAGTATAAAATTATTTTAATAGTAGTTTCAAACAGTGGCGGCGCAAACTTTTTAGTCTTTGAAGCATATTGTATATTTGAAATATTTTGACTTTCCAATCGATCTTGATCCATTGGTTGAACATAATCTAGTCTTGATATTAGATTATATTAATTATAATATTTGTCATGATAGTAATGTTGAGATCTTACAATTATATATCCACCAATTTTAGACATGAAGTAATTGCTACAAATAACCCTATATCCCACCGCCACTGGTTTCAAAGTTATGAGTATGCCTGCAAACCTATGCAAGTATAATTTTTATTGCGTGTAAAGTTTAATGTTGACAAAAATTCATCAAAATCACAAATATTTTCAAATTATTTTGTAGTAAAAAACTTACAAAATGCTCAATTTTTTTTAACTAAGGATTGAAAATTTAAAACATTGTTTCTCATAAGTAGTTAATATTGTACCAAAAACTCTAAAAAATATATTAACAAAGTTTTTTACTATAGACATTTTAAGTTCAAATTAGGATGCAATTAGATATTTAAATGAAGAATAACGATGTTAGGTTAGGCGTTTTTAAAATATTTATATAAATTTTAAATTTTAAACTATTTCTAAATTGTACTATAAACCTATTTACACTGTTCTACGGAAGGTGGTATTGACTCAAAAATTACTAACAATAATAATATAATATGATAGAAATATTGACTGTTATAATAATTAAATAATTATTAGTACCAGTGCTGGGTAAATTATATTACTTGTTACATTAAATGTTTTTATTTAAATTACATTGCATCACTCAACATTATTTTTATTACGTTACTTTATCATTCAAAAAGTACTGTCTTACATTTAAAATTACTTTTTTGATATTAATTAGTAACGGTAAAATGTTATACTTTATACTATTATATTTATGTACATTATATAACAGAATAGGTTTATAGGCAAAAGGCATAACATTAATGATGTACATGCTTAATATTTAGTAAGTAATTACTAAATGTTATACATGAAAAAAGTATAAGTTTTATATAACTTATCTGGTCATTAGTGAGGTGAACTTTAGATTTTGGTTTACTTATAACTTTTAAATCATAATTGATTTAAATTAAATAGTATTTTTGAATCTGGGCTCTTTTATTTTTCGCAATAACATTAATTCCCGAGATCTATAATAATATTGTTGATTAATATCTAAAAGGCCAAAAGAGTCGGAATCGTTATTAAATTGAATTGATTTCTACTTTTTTCATATATCCTAGCGCCTATAGATTTTGACATTTTGTCATTCATAAGTTATAAATCATAAACTATTTTAGTGTTAGTAACGTCGAAAATAATGCGTTAGGTACACAATAGAAATAACTTTTAAAAAGTAATTTTGTTACTATTATATTAATTTAAATAAAATGTAATGAAATTACTACAGCGTTTCTGAAATCGTAGTTTTGTTACAGTAATTTATAATTTGCGTTACGTTACTACTTGATTAATAAAATATATGCATTGTTTTTGGCAAAAATTAAACCAACCTTCCGTAATAATAGTAATAAATTGAGTTACTTTAGTAACAATAACACAGTGTAACTGCCAAATTTTAAAATTCTGTGGCTTTTTTCTTTCAGTTATTTAAATTTTATATTAGTAGAGTAAGTAACGTTGATATTGATTTGCTGGGATGGTTAATGAAAAGTAATAACTAACGAAGTAACTTTAACTTTCTTATTATATTTTAAAAATAAAAATAATAATATTAATTTGGGACCTCAAATTAAATCCTTGCACACGTGCTTAAGAGTTTATAGTTGACCCACTGACTGAAAGATAAAGACATTGGATCAAGAACAGTGACTATTTATACTTCCGTTAAGAGGAAGTGATACCCGCATGTGTTATCTCCGTCTTACAAGTGCGTAACATAGCAAATTTTACGCTCGGCAAAATACATGTAACTCTGTTAGTTTAAAAATTAGAGTGAATTGACCTATTATAAAATCTAAAGGTAAGATTATTACATAGTTAACCTTGTGGGCTTCTTATTAAATTTTACTTTTAAAGCAAGTTAGTATTTTAAGATGTACAAACAATTGTCAATTTTAAAATTTTACTCATTGCTCGTAAAATACTCGCTTTAAAATTAAAATATAATAAAAAGCCCTAGAGCAGGGGTGTCCAACCTTTTGTGAAGACTGGGCCACATCATATAGGTAGAAGTTGTTGTGGGCCACATAATTTTTTTTTAATAATAATACATTCAAATTTAATGATTTAATTATATTTTATAATACAACAATATATTTTTTTATAATTTTACAATAGTGAATAATAAGCAGAAATATTTTTACAAGTATTAATATTTAATTATAAGTAGGTAGGTACACAGAAAAAAATATTTATTTAGTATTTAGTATTATTTAGTATAAGTTTTAGTTTAAAAAAGTTATTTAATGCGAAATTTGAAATTGATTTTTTTGTGAAAGTAATAAATCAATATCTGGATCGATCGAAGTTGTGGCAATCCTTAAACAACTTTCAAGATGCTTGTCTGATATAGTGGACCGATTCTTACTCTTTGTGTTTTTCATTCTTAAAAACAATTGTTCGCAAATGTAGGTACTGCCGAAAAGCGAGAACATGAATAAGGCATGGTCATGAAGGACTGGATATGTTTCTTTGGGTAGATATAATTTATAAAAATCTAATATAGATGACATATTGAATTTTTCTTTGAGTTGAATATCTGATTGCAACTCAATGCATTCCATTTGAAATTTAGTTTTCACAGCTGGAAATGATATGGAGCTGGTAAAAATATGGACGTGTGCATCGGCCCTTACAGTTTATTTGATGTTTTATAATTTTATATTCATAAAATAAATTTGTTCTCGTAATATTAATATATTATATACAATTAATTCACGGTTTTTAAATTGAAGTGAGGGCCGCATCAAAATCTACCAAGGGCCGCATGCGGCCCGCGGGCCGCGGGTTGGACACCCCTGCCCTAGAGGTTGACTAGGTCTCACCTTTAGATTTTAGAAGAGGTCAATTCATTCTAATTTTTACACTAACAGAGTTGCACGTGTTCTGCCGAGTGTAAAATTTGCTATGTTACGCAATTGTAAGACGGAGATAACACATGCGGGTATCATGTCCTCTTAAAAGAGTACTAACAATGATTTTCTAGTTTAGGGAAAACATTATTTTATTTATACATATATGATCAATAAACATATAATTATAAAATATTATAATAATCAAATGTATATAGTATCCATAAATTATAAATATACCTTACCTTTTGCCATTGGATGCAAGACGAACAAATAGTTCAGAAGTTTCAGGCATGACCTTTTGAACAAATACTTGTTCGTCGTCCTGCTCACCATAAGGTCCTATTGTTGGTAGAAAATATGATACATAAATTAATTATAATATTAAACTTAAGTCAGTAAGAATATAATAATTATAGTATAACATATAAAAATGTATTAACCACAATCATTTCCAGCACAGTAGCTAATGCAAGGTTCAACTTCTTCAAGGGATAGTATCTTAAACGAAGCAACTGGAGTAGAACCGGGTTGTGTAGAAATCATTCCTCTAAATCTAGTTACACTCCATGTCCTCACATGATTGTATTCGCTACAAACGGACACTAGAAATTTCTCTGACAGTGTAACCTATATCAAAATAACAGTTAAAAATAAGCATTAAACATATCACCTTAAATCAGTATTAAAACACAAACTTTGGTAACAGAACTTTGGTGTACAGTGAATGTTTGAAACAGTTGAGGACCGTGTCCTACAGTCTCTGGATGTTGTACGATCACACGCACTGTACCTGAACTTGTACCATATGCTATTTCAATCCAATTTCCACTGACACCTACAACAAATTACATTCACATTAAATTATAGACTTTATGGTTGCCTGATATGCAATAATAATTCATGAAATATATATAAATTGACAGTTGGAAATAAAATTATTATATAAATGTGTAGTTTTTGAAACTATTCAAGTCTTGACTAAAGCTACATAATAATAATTCAAATAATATACTATGGATTTTTTGGAGTTGTGTACATAAACATCATGATAGACTAGATACAAATATATATTATGTTTAATTATGGGATGAACAATATTATAATTATGTATCATTAAAATATATCTACAAAGTGAGTTATTATAAATTAAAGAGCACTGCTCTATATCACACACTGAAACGTGTGCTCATTTAAAGTTCATGATATATAGTTTTACATAATCAGCAATCCATAATAACTGTATAACAATAATTTTTTGTAAGTTGGACAATTCTGTTGAGAATAATGTAAATGGTAAGGGTCATTTGAGAAATTTAATTTTGAAAAATTAAAATTTTGTTGGTAACAATTAAATCTTGTTTTATACAGTGGGCCATATCATAAATATATTTTAACATCACAACAGTGCCTGATAGGCAAAGTATTAACCCGTTGGTTTTAGGATTTTTAATATTTGTCTATAGCTACAGCTTACAGCTACTGTATAGTTTAAGAATTTGATTCAATTATGTCCAAAAAAACCAGAGTATACTCTATTGGTCAGTCACTTAACTACTCAGTACCCAATAAGTATTTTTGAATTCTGTTTGTGGACATGTAATAAGACAGACATGAGACTAAACTATTGGATTATAAATTCCTATAACTTAAAATTGTTTAACTTTTATATTTTTTGCATGTACAGTAACTTCACATTTTTTGTGCGCCCTGTTTTGGTGAGTGCACAATATTTTCTACTCTGCAATACACATTTTCTACTGTTTGTATTAATTTATCATTAATCATTGTCATATAAAAATAAAATTAAGACCAAAAACTCAAAACCAGCGTTGAGATTTTCTCATCAGCTTGCTGGCCTGATCAAAAGATAAGATTGTTTGAGGAATAATTAAACATTTATCAACTTGGCAGGTCATTTAAAAAATTGTAATTTTAACTTAAATATATAAGGGATGTAAGTTTTTGTTGAACAAGCTTTACAGTTTATTACAAAATTAGGTAGGTATAAAGAAATCAATAATATATTAAACATTTTATTTTATTTTTCCATACTAATTGTTTAAAATTTACTTTAAAAATACTTTTTATATTAGATATCCTATCAATCTAATACAACTCAAAAAAATGCTTAAAAAAAAAACATTGTAATTTGTTCTTTTTTAATAATAAATCCTCCAAATCACTTAAACATTTAGAACAATAATTTCCACACGTCATAAATGTGTCAAAAAAAAAAAAAAAAAACCATTGACAGATGACTAGAATGTATACACAAGTGTTCAATATTTTTTTGAGTTTTGGAATATTAAAAGCTTGAAAGAAATATAGAAGTAAAATGGTAAAATATTTAGTACTGCATACATTTTCAGATCAACTTAATATTTAAAAAGTTTAAAAGTAGTAACTGAGTGACAATGCAATATTTAATAACATTGTTGTTGGTAACTGGCACTACTTTTCAAGTATGTTATTAAAATAGTATAAGTATTATGTTACCTGGTATAAAAGTGTATATTTTTTACAATTATTATTTTAAACAATTTTACATACAACATTTTTTTCACTGGTTATGTAGAACAATATCTTAACACAATGGATTGTTCAAATAGATTGTGCAATCAGCTGAAGATGATCAATTCCAAAATACTGGTGCATGGGTTTATCCAGCAATTAAAGAACGAATTATGTGGTTTAAAGGTTTATAGTTACACACAAATTTAAGGGGGTTGGAAGCACGCCTTTTTAAGAAGTATTTTATAGACAATTGCTTTAACACATATGGTTTTATACTGATATTGAGTGATTTAAATTTAAATTTTTATAAATGTCTCTAGCACTGTCTAGATTTTAAACACCAATACATGACATTGAAATTTGATAAAATAAAATAGTTTGATCCTAGAAGAAACTAATTTAAACCAATCAGTTTTTTATCCAAAAGTCTGAAAGAATTATGCCTATTTAGAATGAACAGATATTAATTTTGAACAAATGTTGAGCTTGTTGAAATGTTTTCTAGATTATTGTATAAGTCAATTCGTAATAAGCAATTGTTAAATTTACTTAAAAAAACACTGAGGTAAATGCTTAAAATTTGAGAAATTAAAGAAATCAAAATAGGACTTTAAGTTGATTTGAATTGAAATGTCAAAAACAAATTTCCCACAGTGACTAACTAACACAATAGTTTAATAAACTAAAATATTTTTCAAGATTGAAATCTGATAATTTTAAGTAATTTTGTCAAGCTACACATTTTTACGTTACCACATGTAATAAATATGCTGCTTCCAATTGCCTAACTTAATGCGTTTAAATATTAGCATTTATTTATCATTGAATATTAAAGGAAAAAAAATTAATATTAACTTTTTTGAAACTCACTTGATACTAATAATCCTTATATTTAAATTTATAGATATTGCCATTGATACAACAAATGGTATTCTGAATCTTCCGTCCAACGTAAAAGACAAACTAATAAGTACTTTTACTTTTAAACCATCTATACCAAATACAGAAATGGTAGACAGTAAAGTGTCAGAGGTAAAAATAGTAACAACGACAGTAACAACAGATAACGGAGAAGTAATCATACCAAAAGATTCATAAACAGTAATCACGACTAAAAAATCAGAAATAGAGATATCTCAACTATAAGAACTATAATAATAGAATTATAATAATTTTATCAATTGTTTAAAGTTTTCACATTAATAATCATTTAATTTGAAAATAGATTAAGACAGTTGATTATAATTTTTTTTGTTTATATAATGGTACTTAAAATAAATTAATACTTTAGCATATAAACTGATAATATAACTTGTCTGATTACACAATTTAAATTATAATTTATAAATTTCAAAAATCGTATTTTTATTTGAGTATCTTAGTATACACTATTGGACTATATATTTTATAATTTTGATGTATACCAAAATTTTTCCAAAATTCACATTTTAAAGTGGTGCTATATGTGCACACAGTCACGTTATTTTATGCAGCCCACCGACTTGAACTCGGTAAATTGCCAGTCCTATCCGAGCTTGCTTAAAAACTTATGTTTGTTTTGTAGTTTATATATGCACTTGAAAAAAATGCAAAAATTTGACGAAAATTTCAGAGTTCTAAGAGATATAGAATTTTATTGATTTTACAGTCTTATAAAATATTGAAAAATTATGGTTTTATTGATATTGAGCAGAGTGATGAATGTATTGATTTTAAGATGATGTGTAAAAACACAAGTATTGTATGTTCAAATTTGGACGAAATTACATGTTAAGTAACCAAGAATAACAAATTTAGTTATTTTGTTTTTAAAAATATTATTTGTGGGTACTTTAAATTTCTCATGTACATTATTATATAAAAATATTGAAATATTATAATAATATGCAAATAATATTAATTCAACTTACCGGCTACTTTTACCGTATTAATAATAACAATATAAATAAAATATAAAATATCCTAGGCTGAAAAACTGCGTCTCCGCTCAGAATCATTTTTTTTATATACAATGATATCATATCATATCATTGATTTTAAATTTAACACTATCCATTACAGTGCCCCACTTGTAACCTACTGTACAGCAGAGTGACACCCATTTACCTACTTTTTTTAGAACTAGTTTATTATTTATATGGGCTTACTTGTTTTAGGAGTCAAATAAACAGAAATAGCAGTGATTGGATCATTTGATGGATCCCTATAGAGCTCAGTTACTAGTAAATCATTGTCTTTCATTCGTAATGGAAATTTTTGCATATCTAAAAAAGTATTTTAATTTAATTTATATATAAACTGTAATAGTAAAACACTTTTTATGATTTATATTGTAATCATATAATTTGTATATAATTCTCACCAATATAATATATTGATCCATTATTACAACCAAGAAGTAGAAATGAACCAGCCGTATCAAATGATGCGATTGGTACTACATCTTGAGTTTGCCAATGTTGTGTCATTGCATGCCAAACCCCTATTTTACCAGTGGGTGATAAAGCAACAAGTTGGCTACCAATAAAAAATAAATGTTCTACACGAACATTCAAATTGAATGTACCTAAAAACATTTGTTTACAAATTTAAATTTATACGTTTTTAAAATAATATAATATAAATATTACCTATATTGGTTCTAGATCCCTGTTCTGATACTCCCCAAAGTCGAACTTGATTTCCATATGATATAGCAACCATAACAGAGGAACCATCAGAATTACCATTTTGGCTATTCATTTTAGCATTAATTGCTATTCGTTCAATACAGTTGTCTATATGCGGAGATGTGAAAACTTGTTGCCAACCACTTGAATCTTTTAATCTGTTTTAGTATATAATAATCTTATTTATAAGTTACGACAACAAAATTCTAGGAAGACATGAAACATATTAAATAGTTTAAGCCTCCAAGAATTAGGCTAATTAGTAGGCTGTTATTAAAAACAATCTGATCATTATAATTAGAGAACGCATTTATATGAGCTTTTTCTGCTAAGTAAACATAAAACATTTTGAAACAAATTAAAATACAAACAATTTTAAATCATGTTTTTTAATTTTTAGTACATACATTAAGATTTAAATGTAATATTTAGTTTATTTTATGTATTTCAACGTTTTAATAATAAATTGATAAATTCCAACTTACACAATAAAATGAAATATAATATAAGTTATAATACATAATTGACCACCGAAAAATTACAGTTAATAATAATTAAATATAAAGAGGTATTTGTCACCAATTTCTCTATGCGTTTGAGTCAATTATAAAAGATATAGGTGAATTTATTTATCAAAATATAATTACCACAGTAGTTTAAATTATTTGGTATATTTATCTTGGTTTAAAATAAATTTTTGAATTGTAATATAGTTGTGTTTAATTAGGTTTATATTAAAAGGACGTGATACCCACATGTGTTGTATTCATCTTATAAGTGTGTAACATACCAAATTTTATGCTCAGCAGAACACGTGTAACTGTGTTGGTTTATAAGTTAGAGCGAAATGACTTTAGGTAATCAGTTTTGAGAGATAAATTAATTGCGACCTGTGACCGGATCATATTGAGTAAATAATAGTATAATCGGTTTCTTTTAATTTTCATTAAAATTTACATTTTTAGAGCATAATTATTTGCTATGAGAACTTTTGGTGCATATCACATGTTTTGATTTTTGGACCACTTATAAGTGCATGTAAATTGGCTACATAAGTTTCCTAAACATAAAAAAAAGTTTTTATTTACCTGTAGCAAACAATAAAATGAGCGTAAGCAACTACAATCCAATTATGGTGAGCTTTGATGATTTGAACACGCAATGGATCAGCCCAATTAGAACCTTGATTATAACCAAAAACCAAGTTTAATGCATCATTTCTAATATACTTGTTGAGATCAGCTGATGAGTTTCTGGAATGATGATTGGGTACATGGTTACCAAGTGAAGCTGCTCGAGAGTGTCCACTATTACCATTCCCACGTCCATTAATGACTGACCCACGACCATTTACAGTAACTCGAGAAATGTCCAAAGATGAGTTACGAGAATGACAACGACTGGAAAAATGTTTTGATTTTAATATTGTAATCCTTTATTTTACAACTAATATTTTATGAAATAATGAATTTTACCAATTAGTCAGAATATTATACATTTACTAACCTTTGATAACCATGAGTATGAGGTATTGATGATGGTGAATTTGGTGGTGGTGCTGGTTCAGGGACACGGACTATTGAACCAGGTCTTGTTTGATCATCTACTTTAGTTGCATTACTAATTATTTCGGACTCTTGCATAGGTGGGTCTAAGAATATTATTCAGAAAAATATTTTTTTTTTATAAATCAAACTAATTATAAGAGATAGGTAGTAAAATAAAATACTAAATAGTCAAACTAAATACAGTATAATATCCAATACAAATTAAGGATTTCTTAACACTTTTAAACTGTGTATTTAATTATATTGAAATTTGTATTTACTTGGAGCTGGTAACATGCTATAAAACAGAATGTCCCCACATGACGATTGCTCTAGATCTTCACACAGAATTAGGCGTTTGACAAGAGGCATAATACCATAAAATTCCGCTTCATGACGTAATGTTCGAATATCAGTACCAGACAAATCTATGTCATGTGTTCGCAGATAGTTCAAAATTATGGCAAAAACTTTTGGATCACGGTCGATGAATATAGCACCTGTATCATCCCGTAGACTAGAAATACGGCCACTTAATAGAGCAGTAAAAAAAGAATCTGGCACCCATGTTAATGTTTGTCGAGATGTTGAGAACCTTAAGACAGATATATTTTATATAAGTATCATATTTATTATTAAAAGCTTTGTACTATTATAATTTTTAAGTTTGAATTAGTTTCAAACATGTGTATTTGGGTATTTTTAATGGTTCACATAAAAAACATTCCATTATTAAATAGAGATGTTAAAATAATGCACAAGCAGCCCAGCAGAATCGTTAACACCATAAGGGAAAAATAAAAAGGAAATGAGGAGGCAAAAAATAAGGAGTAACGTCTAAATGGATAGATGAATTCAGAATTTAATTAGGTTTTTAAATAAGAATATAATTGAACGATAATTTAACAATTGTACAATGTTTTAATGCATCTATCACTGAGTAAGCTAGAAAATGTATTTATTGTTAAGGTTAAGCATATATAATATAATTTTTATTTATATTATAATATAGGTAGTATAAACAATAATTTAAGTCATCATAAATGTATTTTATCAGTTATTCTTTACCTAGTACCACCAACATTAAGATGCATTATTTCACCATTGTGTGGAGGTAACATGGTTCATCAGCCTTTTAAATCCTGCAGTTGATGTATTTGATCGATGTACACTAAATTAATTTATTAGAACAGATTATTATAATGACATTCTGCTTGTGGTAATAATTAACAAATAATTAAATGTGCATTGTTTACGTGGCAAATTGGAATACTAAAATAATTCTAAAATACCATAGCACCATACATATTTTCTATTTCTAATAAGGAATATTTTATATTGTTAAATGTTAATTGTTAAATAAGGTTTCTGTTGACAATTAATGACAATTTTAACATAACTTTTGTGCTTTCTTCATATCAATATATCACATAATCACTGACCACTGGTTGTTGGGAAAATTCATAGATAATACAATCATGAATAATTAACAATATAAGATCTTCCTATTATATTAGGTCAGATCTTCCCTAATGTGTACCATATATTAATATTATAGAATGATCCATAGACCCTTAGTTGGTATCACGGCCATGGTTGGTTGGTATGTACGGGTTGCTACCAGTTTTACCAATTACATCTTTTCCTATAATATATTTTTTCCATAGAAAAAATGTACTATGTGAAAATTAGTTTACTTTACATCTGTTACCAAAAACTATTTTTTCCAATATACTCACTACGAGTTTTAACCATGGAACTAAATATATTATCTATTCTGTGATATTATATATATATATTATATTATATTATATTATTTTTGTTATATTATTATATTATGTATATTATGTATTTACTATTTAGTTCAGTGATTTTAACATTATAACATTTTCCCATGTATCCCTATTCCTAACAAACTCTATTTCCAATGTTATATTAGTCCTAAAATACAATTTCTTCTATATGGCAAAATTAAACATTTTGTTGTAATATTTTTTATTTGTTTTATAATTACCTAACCTTTTGTATAAAATAAACTAGATAGTAGATTCAGATATTTATTTGTTTATTTGTATAAATAACTAGGAGAAAAACTTAGAAGAAATTTGAGATACAATAGACTAAGGGAAATAGGTCTTACCTGTAAGGATATCTGAAAGGAAATAGAGATTATAATATATTATAATAATAATTATTCAAATTATTATTAATAGTGAAAATGTATTTTTGTAACTTAATCATCATTAATAATAACTATGTAGATATAAATCCACAGTTTCGAAGATGCTATTAATCTATTATTATAATAATGTTATTGTCATTATAATATACCCTGCAGTATCTTCGATACAATTGTATCTTGTATCGTGTATCTCGATACAATTACATAAAGTATCGAGTTTCTTGTATCGCGATACATTTTTAGTCAATGTATCGAGTATTTCATAAAATAATTTCATCATTAATGCAATACTTTAAAAAATTAATTTTTTACGATTATTTCCACTCGCCTGCCTACTAACCGCGAATGTTTGACTACCTATGTTTTAGTATATGTGTAAAAGGCGAGGCAAATTTAAATTTATAAATACCATAATAATTAATAATTGTAGTATTAAATAATTTCAAATTATCAACAATTTAAACGAAAAATTCACCGTTCAACTTTTATAGTTTATACTGATCCATGCACAGTTATATGTTTTACCATTCAATTTTTTTGGTTTTTTTTTTTACAAATATCAATAAAATTGTTTAAATTTGTTGGGCCAAAAAGAGTGAAAATTTAATACAAGGCTCCTGATATATTGTTACACTATCAGTTGAAAATATTAAAAATACAAAGGCACAATTTTTTTTTATAAGCATTTAAAGTTGCAAATTTGACAAAATTTATTAAATTTAAAAAATAAAAATAGTTTTTAGTTAAAAATTGTTCAAATGTTCAAATTGTACAGCTAAGGATTGAAAATTTAAAACAAGGCTCCACGTAAGTATAGGTTATTCTGAACCAAAAATCTCAAAAATATAAATACAATTTTTTTTTATGTTCAAATTTAGACGAAATTACCTACATATTAAATAACCAAGAATAATGATTTTAGTTATTTTGTTGTAGTTTTATATTATATATTATTTATTTTTACAGCTAAGGATTAAAACAAAGTTTCATGTAAATAGGCAAAGCTGGGCACTATAACTAGTTAGTTTTAATTCATATTAACTTTGTAATTTAACTAGTTGATTTTAATGTGTAAAATAATCTAATCTAACTCGTAATTATAATGAGTAACTATAGTTATTTTTGTAATTTTTTTTTTTTCATTTAAAATCCAAATTATTTTGTAAAACTGCCAATCGCATCTATATCCGTGATAATAATGTATTAATAAATAATATGAATATTGACAATTTTTTTTTGTTCAAATTTGGACGAAATTGCATATTATAAATAACCAAAAATAATGATTTTAGTTATTTTGATGTCATTTTATTATGTTAATTCAACTTACCGGCTATCGTATTAATAATAAGTAATAACCTTTTTAATATAATATAAAATAGCCACACTTACAAACTATTTCAGTTTAGAATCGTTTTTCGTATGAGTACAATGATATTATATCATTGAATTCAAATTTAATACCACCCTTTAAACAGTGACCCACTTGTAACCTACTGTACAGCAGAGCAACATGTAATGTATGTATTTTGTAGGTATTTATGACATTTTATTTGAATAAGTTACAGTTCTTATCGTCTAACGCCTTACGTTCGTTGGCACGTTTCAAGTACAAATACAAATACTTTTAAATGTATTTATAGATATATTCAAAGACTTTTTCATTTTTTTTTTCAATGAGTTTTACCTTTTTACCTTGACCTTATGTTCTTATAGATAAATGTAATAATTAGAATAAGAATGCAGAATTTCTTGGTTTTTGTTATATGTACCATCAAATACTATAACTTAGGCCTCTAAAAATATTAAAATATATTTATATATACAATATACTAATACACAACAATGAACTATCTTAAATAAAGAGGTTGTACAATTTGTTTTATTTTATTTAAATTTGGCGTCACTGCACATAAAGTAAGACGAAAAAGTATTTAAAAAATAAAAATTGTATTTGATATTAAATATAGATACTTTCAAAAAAGTATTCAAATACTGTGCCCAAGTAGTTTTTTCAAATGTATTTAGAATACGTATTTGTGTACTTAAAAAGTATTTGAGTACTTTTACTCAAGTACTTTACAAGACTGGATATAGGTTATATTATGTGTTTATGTACCCCACAAAAATATATGTATTTATATTGTGTCAATACAGGCAAAATTTATATTATGTCAAAATGTTTGTATATTTCTTATTTTTGTTAAACTTTCTATAATCTAATTACCGATATTCTAAGAAATTAAGGTTATTAGTTTATTATCAACCACCTACATATTTGAAACATTTGATCAAATTATCAGTTGACAGTTATTCAATTAAATTTTTTATTAATCAATAATAATTTAAGTTCTAGTAACCTAATTACCTACTTAATGATTAATTTATGTAATACCTACATTATATTTTAAAAAACTGTTTTTTAAATTTATATTTTAAACAAAAAAAACTAATTTCTAACTTTTACTCTAACTTAAAGTTACTATTTTCACCAAACTAACTTCTAACTAAGTCAAAAATTTGGTAAATTTCAGAAACTAACTTTTATTCTAACTTAGTAACTTTTTATATTAAAGTAATTTAACTTTAACTAGTTGAAAAAAGTAACTAACTTGCCCAGCTTTGTAAATAAGTTATTTATAAATTACTTTATTTACAATAATGAATAAAATCATACCAAGTATATTTAGTAATATCATAGGCTGACCGATCGTCTTCGCTCAGAATCGTTTTTCTTATACAATGATATAACAGGTATATTATACCTGATATCGTTGAATTCCAATTTAACACAATTCATTACAGAGACGAGTGACTCACTTGTAACCTACTGTACAACAGAGCGACGACATCCACTTCCCCACCTTTTTTTTGTTTTGTTTGAAAGTAAAATTATTATTTTTAAAGTCAAATAATAATAAAATGTATGCCTGATATTATGTTAAACCCTCAAAAATATTGTCATTTATAATTTTTTTAATAGTTGATTTTACTCGATTTCTCAAAAATCATGAAAATCGATTCTAGGTGAAAAGTTTTATGGGTATTCTACGTCGAACGTGGGTCTGAGGGTACACAAATTGAGCTGACATCCTCTTAACTCTTGAATATAGTAATTAGTGATACACCCGCCTTGAATTTTTTGAGTCTTATTCACACATCGCACTGGACTAATTTTATTATATTTAAAATAATGTAAATTAATTAATTTCAAAGAATCATAATAAGAATAATATGAAATATTTAGACGTTTATTTAGGTAGGTACGTCTTTTAAAAATTGATAAAATTTGATGCTATGATGAATATGTAAAAGGATAGTATACTCTAGACTATATAGGACATAGGTACTTTATATGGTATACCACTATAACAAACAATTATTATTTCATTTTTTTGTATACAATTTGCATTAATATGGAGTAAACTTCAATTTTATAAAATGCATAGTTATTCAAACATTTTATTAATATACAAAAGTACGACTTTCTTTTTTTACATTACCTAGGTAGGTAGGTAGCCAGGTAGGTATATTATAAAAAAATTGTTTTCATATTTTAATACTACATTTTTATAAATATTAGCAATAATCATTAATACGTGAGTACCTGGTGGCTGCTGGCATATTTCAAATGTACATTTTACTTTCCAGAATATTCTCTTTACTCATTCCAGTTGGAAGAAAATAGATATTGGATAAAATGGTTTGTAGTAAAAATACATTTTGGGTCAATTGTATATTAGGAAATATAAATTTCGGGAAAAAGTAGTACAGTCTTGGTATGTACCCCCACAGATATATAAAGTAACTTTATATATCTGTGTGTACCCCTGAAATGATATAATTATTGTTTTTCCGATAAGCCATTATCAGCAGCACCAATTCGACGGCCTAATATAGATACTATGTTTATTTTGGAATAATTTAATGTACCAAACTACCAAGTGCCGTGTGCAGTTACTTACTAGCAGTTAGTCTCTGGACTTACATAAATGCAGGATATATGCATGTAATCCGTCCTGTGGTGCAGTACCGCATAGAATCACATTGTAATATATAATATTATGTATAGGATCTCTAGTCTTTAATTATGTTTGTATACACAAGATTAGGTTATTGATTAAGAAGATGAACAGCTTTTAGATTCTCATTCGATATACTTCGTTAAAATCATGCAAAAATACGAAAAACTAGATAAGATCGGAGAGGGTAAGTCCATAATACGCGATTAGTACATTGGTATAAAATATGATGTACCTATTTAATCAACATTAACAGGCACTTATGGTACGGTGTTCAAAGCCAAAAACCGTGAAACTCTAGAGATCGTTGCGTTGAAACGCGTGAGACTCGATGATGACGATGAGGTATATCTATAGAATTATAGTCATGTTTGTTTTTTAAAGCAGAATATGTTTTTAGGGTGTTCCTTCGTCGGCTTTGCGTGAAATATGTTTGCTGAAGGAGTTGAAACACAAGAATATTGTACGTCTTTATGATGTTCTCCACAGTGATAAAAAATTGGTTCTTGTCTTTGAACACTGCGATCAAGACTTGAAAAAATATTTCGATAGTTTGAACGGAGAAATCGATCCTAATGTTGTGAAATCATTCATGTATTAAAAAAAAAACAATCTTATTAGATAAGTGCAATTAAACAAAATTTATAATTTTAGGTACCAACTATTACGCGGATTAGCATTTTGCCACAGTCATAATGTCTTGCATCGAGATCTTAAACCACAGAATCTTCTTATAAATAAGGTTACCGAATTAGAATTATCTAATAAAATATTTTATTAAGATGATTGTTATTATTTTAATTTTCTTTCTATAGAACGGAGAATTGAAACTAGCCGATTTTGGTTTGGCCAGAGCGTTTGGAATACCAGTCAAATGTTACTCAGCAGAAGTTGTTACTTTATGGTACAGGCCTCCTGACGTCCTATTTGGTGCTAAACTTTATACAACGTCTATTGATATGTGGTCTGCTGGATGTATATTTGCTGGTATATTTATTCTCTTCAATATCCTTTAGCAGAGTTTATTAAAGAGTATATCGTTTAGAGTTAGCCAATGCTGGAAGACCTCTATTTCCTGGTTCAGATGTAGATGATCAATTGAAACGGATATTTAAACTTTTGGGAACACCTACTGACGAGACATGGCCTAATATGACAACTCTGCCTGACTTCAAACCAATGCCGATGTATCAGCCTAATATGACACTCGTACAGGTTGGCGGTTATAATAATATAAAAATGAATTTGAAGTTTAATGTTTAATTGAAAATATTAATTCAGGTCGTACCCAAATCAACAACAAAAATGCGAGATTTATTACAAAGACTTCTGGTATGCAATCCATCTCATAGAATATCAGCAGAACAAGCAATGAGTCATATATACTTTGCAGACATAAATTTGTTACCAAAATAATCTAATCTTGCTTTTTACTTTGAAATTTTAATTTCCAAACATAATTAAATGTGCAACAGAAGAAATAAAAATGTCCAGGCTGTTAATGTTACGAATCCAACTCAAGTATATAAATTGCCCTGTTTGAAATTAACCTTTGGCTTTGTTAACTTCTTAAGCCATAGCTGGTTTTTACTCCAATCTATCCTTTATCTGTTCTAACCAGGTCTTATTTTATAATTTGAATGTATTGAAAAAAATATGTATTCATATTCTACATAGTTAAGTTAGGTATTTTGTTTGATATATATAATTTTAATTAATTAATTTCTGCTTGATTGAACACTTATTATTTAAGTACAATTTAAAGTTCCGTTTTTGATTAAATTAAATTTACCAATATGTACATTTCAGCTTAATACTCTTTTGTTATACGTTACTATACTATATTCCAAATAAATTTGGAAAAAAATCACAACAAAAATGAGTCGCAGTATGCACATGTGTAGTCTTGCTGGCCAATCATAGCAATCCTACCGTTCTGAGGCTGCACAGTTTTTCGAACTCATTTGGAATAGAGGATATTATATTAAATTTATTGATTGTAAAATAACTAGTATATTATACTAGTAAATTCCTTTTTGGATCTCAATAGTATTAAAGTTTAATTTATTATTTTGTCATTTAAAAAATCAATAGTAAGTATTTTATGAAACACCTTTAATATGAACAAATAAAATTATGCTAAAAATATTAAAATTATAATTACTGTTTTATAAATTTGTTTTTATGTCATATATGAAAATATTTGTTCTACATCTACAACTATTTAATAAAATAATCTAAATAATATACTATTTAACTACAAATACAATTAGTTGTATATTAAATTATTGTTTTTGAATATAATTTATCACTGAAATGTTTGGCATATATTAAAAAAAAGGATGGGCAAATAGATGTCCCTCTGCCGTACAGTAGGTTACAAGTGAGTCACTGTTTAATGGATGGTACTAAATTTGTATTCAATGATATAATATTGTATACAAAAAAAAATTCTGAGCCGAGATGGTTTCGTGTGGATATTTTATATTATATTTATATTGTTATTTTTTATTATTGATATGGTAGCCGTTAAATTGAATTAATATTATAAAATTACAACAAAATAACTAAAATTGTTATTCTTGGTTATTTAATTGTCAAAATTTGATAATAAAATAACTATAAAAAAAAACTAGGTTTATATTTTTGAGATTATTCGATCAAAGAATACTCTACTTATGTGGAACCCTTATTTTTAATTTTCAATCCTTAGCTAAAAAAGTTGAATATTTTTTAACTACAAAATCGTTTTTAAATTTTAAATTTGACAAATTTTGTCAAAAATTGAACTTTAAATGATTTCAACAAAAAATGCGCATTTGTATTTTTAATATTTATCAACTATATATTGTAACAATACATATACAATATATATCAGGAGTCACTTTTTAACCCAACGAATACAATTTTATTGACATTTATAGAAATAATGGTGATGACACAAAAATAAAAAAAACATAGTAAAATCAATACTTTCATCGCTCCGCTCAGAATCTAAAATGCAATCAAGTCTCTGTCTCACCTTGGTTAAATAAATATTTTAAATATTTTTTATAGTTCAAAATCATTTTTTTTTAAACAAATTTGTTTTCATTATCCTAACTACTGAATGACGAATGTAATAAAGTCAGCTGAGGTTTACAAAGCCAGGATAATTTAGGTAAATTAGAGACGGTTTGCTAACTGTGTATATATTATAGTTAAGAAATATGGGAAAGTTAACTTAACTATTGTTCTAGAATTTTCTGAAAAGCCCTCTTATAAACACTATGTTATTTTTTGTTTTCTAAAATCAAATTAATATCAAAGAAATTAAACATGGTTATATTATAAAATATATAAATGATACATCTGATATTATAACAAAATTATTAATAATAAACATTATGCATAAGACAGAATATATATAAATATTATTATTTCTAGTTAAGTAAATAAACTATACAAATTGCTCACATTAGAACTATGCATATTTACAGTTCAAAAATTAATACTATACAATTAGATGAATCTGAGTGTAGAAACTTAAATATAAATTATTTGATTCAAATAGTTTAAAATATAATAAATTAATACAATTCTTAAGTATTCTAAAATTATCTAGATTATGATAGGCAATAATGAACATTTTTTCAAAATACTAATAAGATAAGTTTAAAAATGGAATTTTAATTGTTATTAAGTTATAAAATCATTAAACTAGTGTATTCAAAAAGATGCTAATGGTCTATTAAATAAGTTTCTAGTGTTCAAAACTTGGTCAATATAAAATACAGTGAGTACCACTTAATGTGATCCACATTGATTCAGGCCATTTTGATTCTAATAACCAGTTGATTCCATAAAGCATTTTTTTTATCAATATAATATTTGGTTTGGGATTTTCAACTTTGGTTCCAATAAACGGTTGATTCAATAAACCAGTGATCACATTTAGTGGAACTCACACTACTACAATTTTATAAAAATATCATATTTTAATACTAGGACTTAATCTAATCTAATCAACTAACAATAAAAAAATAAATAAATAGTAAAAAAATTGTTGTTAGGAATGAAAACACATATTTACCACCCAGTATAGACAAAATAATCATTTTTGTTAGTGTATTTTTTAATGAATTGTTTTCCGGCACGCGTGGGTACTGTAAATGCTATTTCATGAAGTGTCAATATATGACCATACGCATAGGTTTTACTAAAATAATTAATAATAGTATTAAATAATTAATCGACACAAAAAGTACTCTAGATTTTACATTTTTAACTTAAATCTGGTATTGCAACTACCACATATTATATAATTTTAAAACAATTTTGTAATCTACAGACAAATAATAAAAGTATTCATAAAATTTTCATATTAAAGTTATGGAAACAAACAAGAAGAGATACCTATTTATTTTTTTTCTTTTAGTATTTTACATTACATTTCCAAAATATCTGAATCAGAAGTATAATTTAGATTTGACACACGCATGATTGATTACATAAATCATCTCTTTGATTAAATACTATGGATAATACTTTGTGGAAAAGTAATAGCAATTTATCTTCACATGCTAAATTCCAGATTTTTGAAAATAAATGTACATTTTAGGGAATTGGTTTGATGGCAGTAATATATCATATTTATATGCTTAATGCTTTAAGTTTTGTTGGGCAGACCTACGTTTATATTATTTTAATATCAACAATGTCTTATAATGTCTTATAATAATAAAACCCAGTGTTAAATTGGGGTAGTCACAATAACATAATTGAATTTACTGAAAAATCATGACATATACACTCTGTTCAAAATAAGATTGTACCTCGGCGGCCAATTTGTGCACATGGGCATCATCCCTAAGTATTGAACTCTGTGGGGTTATTGACATTGCGTCTGACCATCAGGGATGAAAACTGGTCGCCGCTGAGGTATGATCTCATTTTGAACAGAATATAGGTAGTCTCGTAATAACCGATAAGTGCCTAAAAATCTTACCGGAAACAGTCTAGGAGTTTTGAAGCAATTCCATTTTTACGACAGTCCCATTTTGTCCATATACGGTTAACACCAACTTTAACAGGATATGATTCTTCAGAAACAATAACCATGTCTTCTGTTTCAGTTTCTAGATTACGATAAGCCTCATATATTAGTTCAACTACAAGGCATCCAATCACTTGTTTGTCTTTTATATACAAATAAACCTGAAATGTTAAATCTCAACCTTACAAAAATGTTATTTATTAATGTAAAGTATTCTTTTAGAAGAAACAAGTATGAAATACCTTTTTAGTCATAGGTAAAATAGAGTTTTGTGTGTTAAAGCCAAGTTCCACATCAACAAATGATATAACTTCTAAGGCTTTAGTACATGCTATTTTAGGATCTGAGCCAGATATAACAACAATACGTTCATTAGTGTCCTGATAAAGTACTTTTTCATTTTTAAAGCTCTAAAATATAAATATTAAATTTAAAATATAAAAGGAAACAATTTATTTGGAACAAATCTAGTTTAGCGCCCACGCGAATTTTCGAGTTTTTTTTTCCGAACCCTAGGTAAATCAACGTTTTAAAAATGATGGTGTAAAAAAAAATTGGCGGAAATCAATAGTTTTTAAGTTACAGTAAAAAAATTTGACTGCGCGTGTTTCGGCACTCGTCGCTACGCTCCTCGGCGCCGTCGCTCCGCTCCGCACAAATCGAAAATATCCCTCGACTTGCTATGCAACGCCACCTCAAGTAGTTATTGGGTTAAAATGCGTTTAAAAAAATGTAAAAATATAAAATGCAAAAAATTTGACTGCGCGTGTTTCGGCACTCGTCGCTACGCTCCTCGGCGCCGTCGCTCCGCTCCGCACAAATCAAAAATATCCCTCGACTTGCTATGCAACGCCACCTCAAGTAGTTATTGGGTTAAAATGCGTTTAAAAAAATGTAAAAATATAAAATGCAAAAAATTTGACTGCGCGTGTTTCGGCACTCGTCGCTAACCTCCTCGCTACACAACATAGAACATTTACAAAATTTACAAATGCTATAACTCAAAAACTAAACTCGACCGCTCAATTCTGATTGCACCATCGTTCTCAGCGTAAAAAAACCAATCTATCTGATAGAAAAAAAATTAGAAAACTGCGTGGGCGCTAAACTAGATTTATACCATTTATTTTAATCAACATACATTATACTTAAAAATATTCTTGGCTGCATGGTATTTGTCATGTTCCGCTTCATCTTCTGGTTCACCTCTTGAATAATAAAGACCACATTGTTTACACAAAAAACCACCAAATTTCTTTTGACCTGCATCAATTTGATACTGAGTAGCATCAATGATTCTTTTTATTTTTCTTGCTGAAGGTTTTTCACTAGAATATTTTTAGATAATAATTAATAATTCAAGTTAAAAAAAATGAATACACAATTACCATGCAACAAGACTAGGTGAAGGTGTTTGATTGGTAAAAATAGGGAACAGCTTTGTTTGTGGTGATTCATTTAAAATTACAGAAGCATCATTCGAAGTATCTATTGATTCATCTAAGACCATATTATTTAACTCAAATGTACTTGACGCACTAAAAAATAATTATACATATTTTATTTAATGGTTTGCATAGATAAATGTCACTTACCTTATATTATATAACCTATATTGCATAAAAAAAGTTTTAATTTAATTAAAATTACTTTTTGACTTACTCTTTGTGCGATAAATAAGCTGAATTATATTTTTCATCAACAGCATAAGCATCTCTAATCAAATCTGGCATTTGACTTCTTAAGATGATATGGTTGTGGCTTTGTACATTTAACTTCAACCGTTTTGAATCTAGTCCTAAACATGAATCGTCATCTAAACAATAATTTATAATTATTAAAATTATTATTGAATGAAATAAAAATGTTAAAATTGTATTCTATAAAAATATTAACTCAAATTGCATACACATCTCTATTATGTAGTTTAATATTTTAATGAATGTATTCAATTCAAATGTAAGTTTTATATTTATTGTGAATAATTTAATAGGTACCATCCCGATCCTCATGATTTCTTTTTGTAGAATTTGATGTAAGACCAGGGTAACGTACAGCTGTAGAATTGTCATCATCATCATCATCTTCATCATCCAACAATTCTATTAATTCATTAACTTCTTGTCCAATTTGTTCGATTGCACCATCATCAAGTATTTCAGTGTTATTAAAATCAGATTGATCAACAGTGCTCATCCTATTTTCATCCCCCCAGTTTACAACTTTAAAGTTAAAGCTATTATCTTTTCTGCAAGAAAAATTTAAACTATTTAAAATGGAACTATTTTGATTTAATAAATAATATTAAGTAAAAATAAGATCGGTACCTGTTTGGTGTATCGCTATGAATTACTTTTGATTTGAAAAATTTTCTGTTATCAGAATCCTCAATTTTTATACGTTCGGGTTTTTCTTTTTTAATATATTCTGTCCAGACGTTTTTTGAAGAAGATGATTTAGAAAAATCAAAACTGTTTTTCTTATGTACTTCATTGTTTTCAATTAAATCATCTTTTTCTTCACATAATTCAGTTTTTATGATTAGTTTTTTATTTGTAGATTTCCTTTTAAATGGCAATGTAACACCAGGAAACAAAATTATCTTCGATTTTGGTTCTTGACTGGTTGATCGTGGTCTTTTCTTACTTGTTGATTTTGTATCTTTAAATAGTTTAGCTTTTACCTTTGGGTTACAATTTAGGCGTGTAAATCTTTTCACACGAAGATCTTCTAATGATATCTATCAATAAAAAAGTACATAAATTATTAAAAATTGGTTCATGAATAATTTAATAATGCAAATAGTATTGTTCAAAATTTGTAATTAAAACATATGTACAATAGTAAATAATGCATGTACCTATTAAATTATTAGCAATCCATTTAAATTTCTTACTTGATTACTTCCATAAAAAGATAATGTTTTTACTCCTAATACAGTCTTGTTATTTAAACTTAAGCTTTTCTTTGAAGGAGTTTTAGCTGATTTGTTAGTTTCTGATTCAAACGGTGTTGTGTTAACATTTTTAATTCTTCTAGAATTTGGAGTTTCCTCGATGATAATTGTTGCTGAACATTTATGTCCATTCTTTGATCCCGACATAAGTCTTTCAAATTTATCACTCATAGTGGGACTTAATTCAGTGATTGGAGTGCAATTCATGTTAAATGATGAATCTGGAGTATCAAGTCCAGGATCATACACTTCAGGAGATGATTGCAAAGGAGTTATGTCATGGCTGTCTTCATCCCAGTTGTCTACTGGGAATAATTCACGTTTACGATTTATTAAAAACGGCGACGGTTCATTTTTACATAATCGAAGAGACTTGCGAGGAGTAGTAAAGGCAGACATCTTTATCCTAAAACAATACGAATAATAAATAGGTATTATACTATTGTGTTATATATAACTAAGGATTTTATTAACTATGTTTAGAGACAAACTTACGCGAGGATAAGACCAAGCGGTTAATTTAATGATTATTATTAAATATTAATAATATTATAGTAACAACAACAATAGACTGAGACACCGAGTTACTCATGACATAAACAACAAGGTATGATCGTAACTTTTTGTCGGTCAGATCCTTCAACAGGCACGTGACTTACTGACGTAGCGACCGTATAGTTATAATAATTTAATGACAATAATATTGTGATAATATGGGTAAGCAAATAACGTTTTTCGGGGACTTGAACCAAATCTGAATTAACTGTCTGACTGGATTGAAATTTGCCATCACACAATGTTGTTGATATCATGAACTCACTGAAGAGTGGACGACAAAAAGTATAGCAGATTAGCTGAAAGTCTGAAACTAGTTAAATAGTGAAACCAAACATTTTTAAATATAAATGGTTAGGTTTTAAAGTAGTTGTTGAAACTTTAAAAATGAAAACGTTAAATGAGTGTCGTGACCGGGACTGCACTACTGCAGGAGTGCAGGACGTGTAGTGGTGTTAGACGTTCGTTACATTGTTGTTTTGGAGGGAAAACGTCCTATCAATATGTCCGTGTTTTGGGACTGTATTTCATGTTCCACAATATTATTCGTTCCGAATGTTCCAATTGACATTAGTTCCAATTGATTTTTGAAACAAATATTCATTGGTGCAAATGTGATTTGAACAAGAGAACGTATATTACTACATACACGATCAAAGATATTATCGTGTATACGGTATACCAGATATATCTTAATCCTTTGGAATAAATGTCCATTGGATTTTAACAAAATATATCGAAACAGACATGGTTTGCAGTTAAAGTTCATTGTAACAAAGACACAAAGTATGTACCTACAAGTAACAATTTTGGGATAAACTACCTATTTGTTCCTAAAAAAACATGTTTAAATCAAGATGTACCTAGTACCTACTACCTACTCTATAATATAGTCATATTTATCTTCTCTACATCGTGATTCCAATAAATATTTTCCCCTACTTTGTAGATTGTTAATTTGTTCCCATTTCCCGAACATTGGCATTTGGACGTGCCACGTGCGTGAAGTTTCCTCCCCCCACCATGACCAATTTTTTAAATATGTTCTCATTTTGCAAATAAATACCCTGCTCGGTATAAAGTAATAAGACAGGGGGGCAACTTCACGCAGCCCCTCCCGGCTCCCACTTTTGAGCTACGAATTTCAAAATGCTGACAACATTTTGCAAATAGCCGCTAACTTATTTATAATTTCGTGTCCAAACTTGTACTAATCGTTGGTGTTTATACATAGGAATGTATAGTTTATATATATATTGTGTGTCCGCAGAAACAGGGTACACTTTAGTGACTTTACCACTCATCATTACCTTGTATATGTTTTTCAATTCTGTTTTCGGGACATTAAATTAGACTATTGGATCTTAAATTTCGATGACTTACAATTTTTTTTACTTCGCAACACAACTTCACTTTTTTTAAATGGCATCCCCTATTTTGAATATCATTTTCGGATTAATGGATTTTTTCAAGTAATTTTGATCCAGCAACTTCTACTCTCAATCCAATAAAAAAAACATTTAGAAAAAAAATTATTTTGTTGACATTTATTTTTTAATTTTAAACTCTACTACACATTTTTTATTTACAATTCAATTTACAATAATCACAAACATAAGTTACTCGATAAATTGTTCGAAAGTCCCTCCATTATTTAGAACACATGCTTCAAATTGACGTAATCATACATTCATAAACATAATGTGAATATCTACCTACCTATTTTATTTTTAGTTGTATTTATTTTTGTCATAATTCATGAGTATTGGTCATTAAAGGTATTTTCGTAATCTACCCATACCTATTAAAATGCCATTAAATAGGTATTTTCATGTTTAAAGATCTATTATGAGATTCATTATCACTTTCAAACAATTTATGGAGTAATTTATGTTTGTGATTTTTGTAAATTGAATTGTAAATAAAAAATGTGTAGTAGAGTTTAAAATAATAAAATTAAAATTAAAAAATAAATGTCAACAAAATAATTTTTTTTCTAAATGTTTTTTTTTATTGGATTGAGAGTAGTAGTTGTTGAATCAAAATAACCTGAAAAAATCCGAAAATGATATTCAAAATAGGGGTTGCCATTAAAAAAAAAGTGAAGTTGTGTTGCGCATGCGCAAAATACGTAAGTAAAAAAAATTGTAAGACATCGAAAATAAATATCCAATAGCCTAATTTAATGTCCCGAAAACAGAATTGAAAAATATATACAAGGTAATGAGTGGTAAAGTATGTGTATCCAGTTTCCGCGGACACACGGTATATACTATATTATAATATATTATTTAATACACAATTGAATAATACTACTTAGAAACATTTTACATTTGCATACAGTACCTATATCTTGCTATAGGTACCATTTAATATAAGTTTACTTAAGCATAAAAAATAATTGTATCTTACCCTTATAATTTTAGTATATATAATAATATAATATATATTAATTAATTATGTAATTTTTCTGATCTTCAGTTACACGGTAAGTATACACAAAAAAAAGAACCAACCACGAATTTTAAAATGTATTTAAGACATGTATTTTTTTGTGCTTATAGATTAAATATGCAATGTAAAAATTATATAATTTGTGCCAATATATGGAGGCGATTTTATGACACTAAAAATACCAAATTTGTTAAGGGACGCTATCAAAAAATCATACCAATGCATATAAATCCTAGCTTATTAGTAATATTTCCGAGATCCTTACCCCAGTTTTGATACCACCCAAATATAAAAATAAAAGCCAAAAGCCCCTATGCCCCACCTCACTCACGCCACGTCAAAACGCCAATGCAGCACGTCAAAACGACGGATTCCATTGTTAATCGGGTGGCATGCGGCGTATGCGTCAATCTGATTTGTGGGTCTGATAGATACATAATAAAATAAATTAAGATTCGGCGATTCTAATTATAAGTAATAATTAGTAATTAATTAGTATCTACCTACAAAAAAGAATTGTATGACTTTCCCATTAAAATGTAGATACAGTGTATATAATTTACTATTTAGTATTTAGTAACCATATCATAAGTCATATGTGTTATATTAAATATGTATCTAAATATCTAATATATAAATGTGAAAATGAAAACCTATGAGTGATATCACTATGATATCACTATGTTCTAGGAAACTACTAAACCGATCGTTATGATTTTTTTTTTAAATTGAAAAGCTCATTGCGGAGAAGGTTTATGGCATTTGATCGATTCTCTAACTTTAAAAACAAAGGAGTTATCAACTATCATAAATAATGACGTTAATAATAATAAATAATAATAATAATAATAATAGGTTCGCTGATTTTAATAATTTTTGTTTGTAAATTGTTGCTATTGGTTATATAGGATAAATAATTAGTATAAATTAGTATTTATTTACTATTGGTTGCTATTGGTTATTTGGGCAGGTCAAGTGCAAGCATGCTTTAAATCGAATATTTAGCACATATTATAGCCGCTCATCGGCGTGGTCCGCGATCCGACATAGTCAGATTGCCTACCAGGGTGGGTGAGTTGTACTTACTGCAGCGAGTTACACAAAAAAGGAGTTGAATAATCACAATTTTTCATAATTAGTAGAAATAAGTATTTATTATTTTATTTGTCTCCAAATGTTCATCGGGCAAATCAAGTACAAGCATGCATCAAATTGAATTTTTACACATGTAGCCGCTCATCGGCGTTGTCCGCGATCCGACGTAGTCGGGTTGCCTACAAGGGTGGCTGAGTTGCACTTACTGCAGTGAGTTACACACAAAATTAGTTGAATATTCACAATTTTTTTAAGAGTAGTCATATTTTACGGGCAGCGAAGTGCATGGGATTAGCTAGTATAATATAAATGTACAAAACAAATACATAAATAGTTAAATCCCTAAAAATAACGAAAAACTCACGTCTAAAATATGCAATAAACTTTCATAGGTACCTACCTAATTATAGCGATTTTGGCTTAATTCGTAGACTTGTATCTCACTGATTATGTATTCATGTTTATTCTGATAACATTTTAACAATCAGCCACAACTTTAAACTGATTGCATTCCTGATTATTAATTAGTAACGATGATGTTATAGTTATTTATTATGTATAATATAATTTATTATATTGTTATACCACTTATACCTAAACATTTATGATCGTAAAACATAGCAGATCATAGAACTATACGCCCGTCATGATCTTTTTCTATATCAAAACACTACGATACATCTGCAGGCCATTGCTGGTTAGTTTTGAATTTTATTATAACTAAATAGACAATTTGGCAACAAAATGTATACGACTGAACTTTTTTGTCGGGAAGGGGGATTGAAAGTTTTAGAGCCGCTTGACGAAAAAGATACCATGTTACAAAAGTTATAAATGTATAATACTATATAAATAAAATATATTATATAATATTTGCGCCGTCGTTGCTGAGTTAATTTCATATAATGTTTAATTTTATAAACTTTATTGCAAAATACCCTATGAATAAAATATGAACCGGACATATCTACTAGTTGACTATATTGTCCCTTATCAGTAAAAAGAACGAATAATTTACTGACTTTATTTTTAAACACATTTTTAGCACAAATAATGAATGGTATGTAAAATGTCTTTTTTTTAAATTAAATTATTTATAAGTATGTTAACACATCTAGCACATCCTCGACCTATTTTCTACCAAATTAATTGATCACTTGAGAGATGTGTACTATTATAATACTCATTAGTTATTACTCAATACTCATATAAGTTATACACATAACATATTTGATATTTTGAACATCACAAGGGAAATTTTATTGATTTACTTGATATTAAATAAGTAGGATAGTAACTTATTTGCATCTAAAATATGAAAATAATTTAAAGAATTAGAATCCTAAATAATATGTTGCATTATACCATTATACGTATGTTTGTTGGTATAGTTTTTTTAAAAAAGGGGATAATCTTTTAAGGACAATACTATAATATATAACCTGTATGAATATTTCTCATCACTGCAACAGAAAAAGCGCCCAATGAAATTAATATAATACTTTTACATGCTATAATATGCATATTATGCACCAACGTCATAATTAGTAGAATCCATACAATACAGGCATACAGCATTCAATACACTCCCGAGTTTTTCAGTTTAAAAAGGAGACATGCACGTCTTTTAGCTCATAAATAGTGGGTGGTATACCTATAATAATAATATTTATATTTATTATAATTTATGACATTTCAAATGACTACATTTTTATGATGATTAAGTAGTATTGTAATGGGCATTGGAGTGGTTTTTCAGATATTTGGAATCAGTATTCAAAGTTAAAATAATTGTGTTTATGGTTTTGTATAATAACACCACATGTCATGTTTGCATAATATATAATTGAAAATTATATATTTTTTTTGTAGTCGTCAAAACAGTCATATCATATGTATATAAAAGGTTTCAAGTAGCAAAATTATATATTTTTTTTGTAGTCGTCAAAACAGTCATATCATATGTATATAAAAGGTTTCAAGTAGCAACTTTCGTGAATAGAAATCGAGTCTAAATTTTATTTTGAAGAGATAATTTTTAAAATGTAATATAGTAAAACTATCGACAACCGTGAAGATATTTAAAGAAATATCATCAAGGTCTAATATTATTTATTTTTTTTTTGGTTCCTACATCATATATTATATTCATATATATGAGTTGTGACACAAAATAATTTTGAAACATAAGGAATAGTAGGTACGTTTGTACAATACTGAGTACGATACTCATGACAATACGCTAACATCCAATCTTTATATACAAAGTTCGTTAACCTCTTTTTTTACGAATTTTAGTATAGTTGATGTTGTACAATGCACTATAATTAGAATCTAAATTATTTCAATGTGTTTGATGAACTATTTAACTATTAGTAGTTTATTTTTATTCCGTATAATCTGTAGCATAATATATACGTAGTCTAAATACATCATCGGAGGCACTTAAACAACTATATAATTATTAATTTGAAATAATTTCACAACTTTAGGTTCACACTTCGCAAAATGCAACACAACAAGTCTGTTGATTATTAATACAGTAAATGGCTTATTTGTCCTAGATAAGTGATGTTTTTTTCATGTCAAACAAAAGAATATTTACTGTAGGTATTAATATTATTATACAGTAAACTAATTACAAAAGCATTGAATTTATTTAAGATTAATACGTTTTTAAGTAAATGCCGGTGTTTATAATATGGACATAAACTGTAGGTACGTTTTATATAATTAGTATTTAATAACATTCTCCCATTATAATTTTTTTTTTTAAGGAGGTAATGTAAAAAGGTTTATACCTTTAGACTAATGAACTCCGGATGGAGCTAATATTAAATAATATTCAAAAATAATTTGGCGGCCGACATACCTTAGGCTTTAATACAATAAATAAAAATACACTTTTGATATAAGTATATTATATATTTTTTAAGTATTAATTATTCTCGGGATAATATCAGGGTCAACATTTGCATGCTGCATAAAAGTAATTTGTGCACTGAATGTTTAAATATTTTATAGCAGTTGTTATAACATAATTTATCATTTTTATGAATACATAAACAAATATTAAATATTCATATTTTATATTATAAGCAAATTTTAGTTACATATGGATAAACGAATATATAATTAAGGTGGCATGTTAGTAAATTAAACATATTGTAAAAATATACAGAAATATACAAAAAGTATAAAAAGAACTTAAAAATCATACAGTTATTTATAAGCACTAAAATACTGTTTTAAATTATGCAGTAAAATTATCATTAGGTATACCTAAATCAGTTTAGTGGACCAAACAATTATAAAATACTAAATAGTAATATTCATAAAGTATTAACAATAATTTTCGAACAATGTATTTTACAATTACTTATAAAATACATTTATAATTTATAATTTTTTTTACAATTAATTTGTTATTTATTATATTTGAATATTTTGTTAAATTGTATTTAGGTACTCACGATTCAACATTCAAAAATATGCTGAAATTAAATCATAAAAAAAGGTGGACAAGTGGTACCTACCAACTATCATTATTATTAAAATTTACAAATCACTGAACATTATTTCAGTAGGGCAGTAGATTTATTTATGTTAAAATATTTTATATTTTCAGCGGATTGATGACTATATTAGTTTTAAAATGATTGAATGGTGTGTGTTTTTTTTGTGTCTAATATCTTATATCAGCTTCTTTTTGTGGGTACCAGGGTACCTACTTTTAAAAATAACCGGGGACAAAAACAAAATAGGCGAATAAGTGAGTACGCACCACCCTGCTGTACACTAGTCGTATGGGCCACTGTAATAAATGAGTTAAATTTGAATTCAATTATAAATCATTGCATACAAAAACGATTCTGAGCAATGATGGTCAGCCTAAATATTACTAAATATTACTAAATGTATTTATATTATACGTATATCTATTAAAGTAATATTTGTAATTTTTCAATTCGATATATTTTGTCAAAATTTGAACTTTAAATGCTTATACAAAAAATATTGCACTGCAATGTATTTTTAAACTGATATTGTGACAATGTGCGAGGAGCTTTGTGTTAAATTTTTAAACTTGTTGACCCAACGAATAATTAAAATTTATAGAAAAAAAAACTAAAAAAATTGAAAATTGAAAATGCCCTAACACAGCGCAAAACGAGTCAAACATTTTTGAAAATTTTATCAAGTATGGAAAACGATAAAATAAAAATTTGGTGTAAATAAGACTATAGTTATTTTCGGTAAAACTGATTTTTAGACCCTCCTCCCCCAAGACGGTCTAGGTGAGGTCAAACCGTCAGTAGCTCTCTGTCTAAAACTATGTTAAAAAAATACCAAGTGCTATAAATCCAATCCACGACTTGCGGTTTTACATTTAGCTTGAATTATTTCACAAAGCTAGGTACATTGACATCGATTTGCCCGTGAACTGAGGTGCCTACACTAAAACTGAGATACCTACACTAAAACCGAGGTACATCTTTATATTGCGCTATATTTTATATTTTTTCAACATTTTCCCGGGCGAAGTCAGGTTTTACAGCTAGAATAGCTATGTAAATATACCTATCATAATATATATTTAAATTACTCTGAACTTAAATTATGGGTTTTAGGTTATTATATTTTATTCTAAGTGCTAATTTCATATTCGTTTAGTTAACTGCTTATTTTTTTATATTTCCAACTGGCGCCTGATTTGGGTTGTTCAATTGTTGTACACTTGTATAGTGACTGCGGATGACTATGGCTATATTATATATGTCGTTTAAATAAGAATAGTAATCTCACGTTCGTTGACATGGCTTAACGTACGATTACAAAGTGTGTTGTGTGTAACTAAAAGAAACTCGGGATTGCTGTGAACTAATGAGCCGTTAAATGTATACCTACTTATGTGGATATGAACATACCATTTCGGTTTGGCAGTGACGTACGGGGCATATTTATATATGCATACCTATATGTACTATAATAAGTATAATAAGTAATAACGTTCAGTTCAGACGCATTATTAACATGCTAACGTCAAGTAAAATATTTAAAAGACAAATCGACCGTGAGATAACGGGTTGCTAATGGGCCCAATAGCGCCCTGTTCTATACAGGGTGATTTTCTAACTATGCATAGGTACCCCATTTGTATGCTTTAGTTACCTATACATTTATTTAAATGACGGTTTTGGGGATTTTTAAGTATACCTTCTAAGTATTTAAACTCATATTTTAAAATAATTAAATTTTTACAAAATGTAATTATTTCAAGGTACATTTTACTTACATAATACCTATAAAACTTATCATTTTTAAAAAACATTTCAACGAATTTTGTTAAGCAGATGATTTATCAACATATATATAGGTATAGCATTTTAGAGTTTTTAAACTTGATGTAGCCATGCAGATAATAAGGATAATTATGGCACATGAATCATGGGTTTAGAACCTATATAATATAGTCTATACTATATAGCTATATATTTGTACAACAATATCGAACAGACGAAGTTAATTGAACATAACAAATTATACTTTATTATTATTATATTTTATGCCCTGTGCATAATCTTAAGTTCTAATCCTATACCTATAAGCGACAACAACTCTAACGCAGTTATAATAGGAGGATCTATCTAAAATGAAAGAGTTAATACGCGGACGACGATTACTGCTAACCAGGAATGATATATCCAGGCTGGTGATGGGTCCTGATAATAGGAACGCCAATACGTCAAACATGTGTTAAAGTTAAACAGTACTGAAACTATATATATATCTAAAATAATAGGCTTAGCTTTAAAACTCTACTGTGCCTTCTATTGGGATCAATATTATGTTTTAATTGTATTTTCTCGAATGTCCGATTGCAAACTTATTTTGATTCAATAAACAGCGACGGGGCTGAGACGAAGTCTTGCGAAAGTGATTTCGTTTCAATCATCGATAAAAAAAAGACCTACCACCTATATTTTACATTGTTTAAAAAACGGAATGAGAATTGAGTATGCTTAAAAAATCACCCTGTATACTGAAATATATACATAGTGTCATCAACTCGTCGTGTCATCAGCGCAGCATGCATATCGCCATATCGGCGATGCGAGGAAAACCGCCAAGTATATTATTAATATTAAACGTTACAACAGCCGAGTGATACCGGGGCAGTCGGTCGAAACGACTTTGACGAGAATTTCGTTGAGATTAAATTCGGGACGAGACCCGAAAATCTTTAAGGCGCCGTCCCACCGACCGTATAATAAATTCTCGTCAGTCTTTTATATTATATATATTGTTTTTCTTCTCGACAGTTTGTATATATCTGCAGTGGCAGTGGCGCCGCCCGGAGACGAACCACTTAGCATTTAGCCCTTAGCCCGCTTAGGAGTAATACCGAAATCGACGTTAGGTGTTTTTTTTTATCGTATATGATGATGTATTATATACACGTCATATATAACTATAATGATATAATAAATACACCAGACAAGCAGTTGACGTCGTTCGTGACATCCGCGGACATCGCGTTGGCGACGCTACACAATATTCTCAATATGACTTAAAACCCAGATTTTGTCTCTTTGAGGCTCTAAGTGGACGCCATATGTGGCGGCACCAGCACGTGTTGTATCCGTCTAACAATCAAACAAGTATACAACTTATAGCAAATTATACGTTCACCAATAATCCTTTATAACCTATTATTTTTAAAACTATAATAATAGAGTGAATTGACCTATTATAGTTATTATACAATTTAAAGGTAAGATTATCATCTAGCAGGATATATTATATTGGAGTCATTTATATATTGACATTTTAATAACGAAGCAGTTCATTGCTTTGTTCTATTGCTTCAAAATTATCAATAAAAGCCCCATAAATATAGATGTCTGAGATAATAATATCTCAACTTTAAATTTTATAATACAACAACATTAATTATTGTGAATTTCAGTTCAACGCGTACAATTTGCGTAAAATTCCGAGTAAAATGTATTATGTTAAGCGTGAGTAAGTCGGATACAATACACGAACGTCCTCTTACGCAGCCACGCAGGGCGTACACCAAAGCAGTTCGATTGCAGCAGGGCATGCAGAGCACTGGTCGCGGTGATATTATCACCAACAGTTTTTCAAATTAGGATGAAATTATATATTTAGAAAAAAAATAAAAAATTTTTTTTTGACTATAGCTGATTTAAAAATATTATTCGTGGTACTTGAAACATTTAAGGTACGTATTATTATATTTTATATACACAGTTCCAATTGCCCACTTTTTTTGATTTGTGTAATTGAGTATATATTTTATTTTGGAATTGGTAAAATTAATACAGAAACTGCAATATTTAGTATAAACATACAATATTGAATGGTTATTACTTATTTGTAAATTAAGCAAGTATGGCATTTAATAGTTTATTTAGGTTAAAGAAAAGGTTAATAGAAAAACCCGTGAATAGAACGTGGTCTAGTCGTCTAGGAGTTAGGACAGTAGGACATTTCGCGGCACAGTATATTAATTAGCGTTATGTGGATACATATTATATTATATAGGTATACCTATTGCTGTTTATAATCGATCGATTTTTATGACAGACACTTCATGATACTTCTGCAGGTGTAGCAAGACTACGCATTCAAAACGCATTATATATAATATACATATGTTAATATGTATGACGTATACGTCCATATGCAAGGGCAAGCGCGCATGAATAACTATTATATTATACTACTTAAAAGTTATAGGGGTTATAGTTTATATATATAAGCATTGATTATAAATACTAATATATAATCGATGATATAAGGTTATAGGTTCCACTGTAGTAAGTTAAAATATAGTCAACACTCAACAATGTTTTTGTTTTGATTGCACTGCTTACAGAGGTAAACGAGTATAATATAAAGATTATCGACGTATAGTTTCTATGTTCTGACCAATATGGAAATATCCACATTAAAACAGCCAGTTGTAAACTTGTAAATACTCATTTCGTTAGATAATTATGTTGACTAAAAATATAATCTAAAAGTTTTATATACCAACAAATAATATTTTTATGTTACAAAAAAAAAACTAAAATCGTTATTCTCGGTTTTAATATGTAATTTCGTTCAAATTTGAACTTAAAATGCCTGTAAAAAATAACTGTGTTCATCTATTTTTTAGATTTATTGGTTACAGTATGAACAATTCATGAGAATCCTTGTTTTACATTTTTAATCCTTAGCTATAAAAATTAAACATTTTATAATTTTTAACTACAAATTAGTTTGAACATTTTCGAGATTTTGATTAATTTTGTCAACATTTTAACTTTAAATACTTATAAAAAAAATCAAATGAATTTTTAATATTTCTAACTGCCATTATAACAACTTATAAGGAATTTTGTATTGCGCCGCGGAAGCAATGTGAAAGCAGATCCCGCGGCGTCGTCGGTTATAACAGGAAAAAAAAGGAATTTCGTATTAGATTTTCAAGATTTTAGACTCAGCGAATATAATTTTATTGAAATTTATAGAATGAAAACAAAAAAATTTCAAATTTCAAATGTCCATAAATAGCTTAAAATGACTCCAAACATTTTAAAAATATTATTATGTTTAGAAAATTAAAAAAAAAAACATTTGATAAACATTTCAAGTACTGACGGTTGTTAGTTGTTCAATGTCTAGCTTTAAAAGCTCGTAAAAATTTATTTGACCTTCCGGTATACGTTTTTTTCCTTTTTGAATCTAGAAAAACTTTAGGGGATTTTTGTATTCAAATTTCAAAGCTTAGATATAAAAAGAAATTTTTTTGTGAATTTCTAACTGGAAACTTAACATTTTAACTTCATACAGTCATAAAAAATTACTGTGGATTTATGCTCTATTTTTTTTTAATTTCCAATAACATCAACTTATATGCAAATGCAACGTTGTGTTACATTGTCATGTGTTCTGAACGACTGAACATTATTTTATCGACAATAGAAAAATCTGATAAAACTCAAAAATTTTCTTATACCTATAAATATCTAAAAAAAAGGCGCAATGTTTCGAAAATGTTATGGTACATAGAAATTGACAATATAAACATTCAGTGAAAATGTCATCTATATAAGGTTATTTTTTTTAGAGGTACACTAAAAAACGAAATTGATTTTTTTAAAAAACTGCAGGTTTTACTTAATTGTTTGTTTGTTTTTCTTGACGCTTTTGAAAACTATAAAGATTTTTTACTTTTGACCTCCAATGTACCAACTATAGATTCATATCTCTACCAGAAAAGATACAGTTGAAGAAAATGTAAGCATTTTTGCTATCCCAAAAAGTGATGTCAGGTATAAAAAACACACATCATTGTAAAATCAACACATTCATCGGATCGAGCAGAATCTAAAATATTGTAACAACGTATTTTCGATATTTTGTAAATGGTATATGGATAGATATTATGTGGAATTTGGAATCAAATCATCAAGTTTTTTTAAACCAGAAAAAAACTTAAAATATCGAAAATGAAAAACTTTTTTATAAATACCTCAAAACGCGTCAAAACATTTTGAATATTTTATCATGTACAAAACATTCTAATATATAAACATTTGCTGACAACTCAATGCTTATAAGATTAAAAGTTTTTCAGTGGAGTACACCAAAAAATAATATCGATTTTGTCAAAAACTGGTTTTTCGCTAACATTTCTGTTTTCCTTAATTTTTTTTTGTTTTTTACCGATATTTTTGAAAGTACTGAGAATTTATATAATTCTGTTATTAAAATAATGAAATTATAAATCTTTAAATAATGCAAAATTTCACAAGAGTACAAATTTTCGATGACAAAATGTATTGGCACCCCCAAAATACTGTTGCCTGGGGCAGTTGCAGCCAGTGCCCCCCCCCTAAATGCGGCCCTGTGTATGTTTGTATATATAAACAATATTTTAAACTATAATTTGGTTACCAGGGCATGGCTGTATGATGAATACTCACACATAAATATGTGCACTGGCCATACTCATATAGTTACACTACAGTTTATAAAGACCAACGACCCCCCGGCACCACAAATAGACTCGTGTGTCTCGCAGTAGTCGACTCGCAGACTTATTAATTTTAACCGACAGATATCTTCTAAGTACACGGACTACTGTTCCAGTCTTGCGTTCTGTCACTCTCCGTTACTCCTCCTCCTTCTCCTACTCATAATCCCCTCCCAAGTCCCTGCACTACGCGTCTATACAATCCCTCCACCGTCTGTATATCCTGATTCTCTCTCTCCTAGGTTTTTGTGTTTATTATTATGATATTTTTTTTATATATGTGTCAAAAGTTATTTAGCCAATTTATTAACCATGCGACATCGTTATACTATACGAATATAAACAGTTTTATGCGTTCTCTGCAGGCAAAAATGTAGTGGAAAAAAATTTTAACACATAATATTATACATAATAATATAAATATACTGCAAAAATTAACTATTTATTTTTATGTAATATTATTATTCGGTTGTTTTATATTTGTATCTGCTATAAGGTTTTATTATTAAAAACATTATGTAGTTATTTGATGCATATTAATATGTTTTACTATACATACTATAATATTATGTACACCAATTTAAAACATAAATATCGGAATTTCGGAATTGAATATAATTTATCATATTATAGATACCTATATAATTATATAATATATTATATATTTTTATGTTTACTATAGGTACCTACTTATATTATTCTTTTACACAAAAATGATAAACTTGTATGTCGTATGTGTGCTATGATAAACAGAAATATACTAATATTGAAAATTGAAATATGTGATTAAGAGGACGCTACACCCGCATGTGTTGTCTCCATCTTACAAATGTGAAACATTGCAAAAACAGTTTTGCGCGGGTAGGAACTACTCAGGCTGTAGTCCAAATTTGTAGCAACCAAATTTTCACACTATAAAGAGAAGAACATTTACTATGCAACGTCGTTTTATTTTTCGATATCAGAACGAAATAAAAGTTATTCGAGTTTGATTTTCAAATTTTATTATTTTTGAGTTAAAAGAACTAATAAATAAAATATTTTAGTTTTTTATTTACTATACAGGTGGTTATTAAAAATTGTACGTTTGATTTATTTATTGTATTCGCTTTATAACGTTATAGTAGCGTGTATACTATAATTAGGAACTATAGTATGGGTAGGTACCTACCTAAATTAATAAAAATAAATCTTGCTGTATTATACTTATTATTTAAAAAAAAATCATGATTCTATCAATTATTCATCAAATAAAAATGTATACAACAATATTACTGCTCGGCATTATAAACGAATAAAGAGAAAATATACAATATTAATTTAAGATGCCACACGACAATCATACAAAATGATTTGTAAACAAGACTCGTATTTTTATTCATGAGGATTTTATCTCGAAAAGAAATAATAATAATGATAATCGCATTTCATTTTTAAGTCATTCTAATGTAATATACGGAACGGTTTGGCGCCGACGGGGTAGTATAATGTAAAATATATGTTGTATACGGTATATTTTATAAGCGCAGTAAATGTGTGCACAAGCAATAGAATAAGGTACCCATGGCTATATTCCTATAATATAGTATACATGTTATGTATGAAATATGAATGCAGTCAGCAGCAGGTTGTTGCGTTTAAACGCGTGATGCGGGATTTGCCGCACGTCAAATACGCTCAATCATCATTTGTTTTAATATTATTATTATATTATGTGTGTATTTTTTTCTATATAGAACCCTGCAGGAGCAATAACAACAGAAACAATAAACGAGCAACAATGTTTAACGTAATGAATAGCGTACACCATAATATATATATATATATATATCATATCATACGTATATAGTGTATCTATAGTGTACCTGTTTATATATACATATATATCGTATTCGTATACATATATATTATATGTAATATTATGTTTATGCTTGCTTATTATGTACAATGGACTTCTGTGTGACAGTGTGAGTTGTCAGTCTGGCGCCGGCGCCACACGATACTGTGTGTATACCATCGCGAGTATACACACACACACACACACACACACACACACACACACACACACACACACACACACACACACACACACAATACGATGGTTAATGGTTAATAATTAAATAGGTAATAATAACACAAATAAAAAAAAATTAAAAATTAAAAATTATACCCATATATATATAATAATATATAATATATATTATATAATGGTGAAACTAAACGCGTTTGATTAATACAGGTAAAGGTAAGATATATAAATATTATACATTTGTAGGTACACGAGCTCCTCTTTAATCTATAATATACATCTATCAACTATCTTAATATATATATATATATGTGTATATATTATACTGGTAGTATTTGTACAGTGTACTTGGTTCATCGTCATCATCATCATAATTATCCATACTCGCGGAGAGAAAGATAGGGATCGATCGAATTATCCGATAACGTGCGCGCCGGCGAGACCAAATGATGCAGATATAAAAATGACAGATCGACGCGTCGACGTCCGTCGTTATTTGTGTATACAACGTGTGTCTGCAGTATGGAGTAAAAACGGATTAATGAATATATATATATATTTATTGGATTGAATTGGCTCCGGTTGCGACTATCGTAGATTGCACCGTCTGCAGAGTCTCGGATTTTATCATACACATTAAAAATAAATATATAATATTTAATATCTGTATTTATATAAAAGAAGTCCTAATTGACCGATTCACTGACTGATTCATAATCAACGTACATCCAAGAACCAAAACTATGATAGCTATAGAGACTTGACATTTTCATGGTACCTACCTCCCATACAGGGTTGCACTATAAGAAAGGATTTTCCAAAATTCGCATTTTAAAGAGGAGCTCGTGGCCTGGTGTGGCATGGTGATTGGCTTCAATCACAAACGTGTTTGGGGTGACCTGGGTGACCACCCGGGTTTTAGTGACAAATCCTTGCCACAAATACATGTGTTCAAACCAACCATACCCATCCCCACAGTAACAAGCTAATTACCCCAGTTGTCGAAGCCTTAACTAAAAAAAGAGGGGCTCACACAGGGATTTACTGGCTCACAAAAAAACGAATACTTACATGTTTATATATTATAGGGTATCTATATAACTATATATAAGTGATTATAGTAACAGAAAATAAAATAGCTATTATTATAATAGGGTATAAAATATTTAGACCTATAATATATTGGCTGTATTTTATATTTGGTCATAACCGCCCAAATTACCTATGTTATAAATCTGTGTAATTTAGGTACATTTACGGGATTTAAGATAAGGCAAATCCACGGAAATTATTTAATTTAACACAGTTTATTATATTTTTAAATATTACGAGTATAGTAAACGAAGAATATTGAACGAGCGGTTACATCCAAATTAGTTCTCATACCTGAAAATTTACATCCGAATTGGTTCCCAATATTCCAACCAGCACACATCCGAATTGATTTCAAATTGAAACTTATATAAAACTTCAAAGCACGGAAAGTATACAGACAAACGACAGAATCATAAGACTAGAAATAAAGAAATATATAAAACAGAAATTTAAAAACTAAAAAAGAAATTAAAAAAAATAGAATGGATATTTTATAACTATAATATTGCTATACATTTTTAGCTCAATGGAACAAAATACCCCAAAAAACAAACTTATTAGTTATTATGTTTATTACTAAAATTATTATTTATTTTAGATTTTTAATAAGAAAACATAAAATAAAAACATTAAAATAAACCCATTTGAAACAAAAACACAATTTTTAGGTGTCTATACCTGCATAATGCATAGACAATATAGAGTATAGACAGTCTTAATTCTGTATAAAATGGGAAGGAAAATTGAAAATGATTTTAAAATAATTCGGAACAAATTCGTATATACCCTTTGTAATAACTCGGGAACCAAATCCGATATACCTTTTATTTTAGTTTATAACAACAGGGGACCAATTATAATTAGGTTTATGGAGGTATACCCACGAGTCACTTGTGGAATAGTGGTTTCCATATTTCACGCAGCGCCGTGCTACACGAACCTACCTATTTATTGCCTAAGCAATGGTGCATTGTATGAATTCGATTTAAAAATTTCAGGAACCCGTGAGCCACATATATCGATAACATAGCCCACAGGGTGGTCTGAAATGCAGGGATTGGAACCAAATTCAAAATACCAGTATTTGAACCGGAACCTTATTGGAAAACATTTCGATTTTTTTAGGAATCTAAACCGGAACCGGTACCAATATGTGTTGGTAAAGAATTTTTCGGGTTTTTTTTCCGTTCCAATACTATTTAGATTTCTCAATTTATTTAAGTTATATAATAATTGGCTCGTTGAATTTGGTTGTAAATGTATACCTACACGGATTTATAATTTTCTATCTTTATAATTTCAGAAAACGATAAAATATGAACAGTTATCAAAATTGTAATACATAAATTGATATTCGTTTCTTGGTCATTGACCATGATCATTTCCCTATAGTTTATTCATAGTTGACTAGTAAAAATATTATTAACACCGTAATAATTATGCACCCGTATATTATAAGTTGTTATTAGATTATGACATGGATTAATAAATATATACATTATAAATATAATATATAATATGATTAATATTTAGGAATTGTTTGATATAAAAAGAAAATAGTATATTATACCAAAACATTTAGTACTGTTTTGCATTTCAATTAATGTATGAAAAAAACATCAGATAAGTATTAAATTAAGTAGGTACCTATTAACACACACAAACGAAGGTTTTTTATAGAAAAAATCTCAATATACATATTGCATAATATATTGTTGACATACATTTTACCAGTTATAAGCTTAAACTTTTACAACTGAAATTTACATCAGTTGTCATATCATAGAACATGCCCCCTAGATTTTCCGTGTCTATTATACATTTATACATATAATATATTATTATTGTTACATTGAATAAAGAAAATTGATAATCATAGTGTTCGTACTAACTTATTGTTCTATAATCACAGAAATTAATTTTATCCATTCATAATATTATATTAATATAAGAAAAATATGTCGATGATTTTATCACTTAGTTCAATGATTGGAGCAACAGTTATATATACATATGATCTTGATATTAAACTTAATAATAAGTATAATATATTGTATTATCTGGCCTAGTATACATAGACAGAAAATTCAAAATTTAAATTTAGTTTTTAAATTCAATTCTTAACAAAGAATTGAAAATTTCATAAAATAAAATATTTAATGATAGCCGAATTGCAAAAATAACACGTTCGACGACATTACATCCATTACTTGTTGGCGCCATTGCAGCACAAGACTTCGTGACTAAATGACCTATCGATGAACTATTCTTCAAGGATTTTCATGAAATAATCCTAATACACGCAGTGCTGTTCGTGGTGCACCGAATACACATGCGTATTCCTCCCAAACACCCAAAACCGACAGAGACGACGACAACGGTAGACAAGGGACAACGGCGAAGACGACATGGTCATAGGCTTCAATTTTGTCAAAAATGTGGAATCAACTGGAATCGTGACGTGAACGTAACCATAACATCGCGCTGGCCATCAGGGGACTCCTTGATTATCGAAAAAAATATGGAAAATTATGTAATACTATTGTAATCGCCGGATGAAACACTGTTCGTTTGGCCGACGCGTTTATTTTGTTATAATATGGTGTATTTTGTATATATAATATATGTATAATATGTAAATACAATTATATAATGAATAAACGAAGTCTTATAACTTATAAGTTATAACTCCTAGTTGTACGGTGGGTCATAATATTATGTCCCACTGTGCCGCAGAGTTAAATGCGTGTCGCCAATCGCTATAATTTCTTATCGCACGTATTTTCCGCAATGTACATAATATAATATTATATGAATATTCACTTACAACATTAACTATTATACATAAAACATGCAATATTATGATAATATATGATAATAATATAATAAGTTCTGCACTGAAACGTAATTGTTGATCGCCGCCGCCTGGATGGTTGTATAAATGTATAATAATATATGACATTATGCGAACAAATATGAAATTATATATTATAATTACAACCAGAACACGATGATTCTTACATACGAATTAAACAAACGTACATACGACTACGTGGATACGCGTGTAGCGTTTCGTGGGTTCAATTAACATCATTATTATACACATGCGTCTTAATTCGGAGATGCTCGTATTCCTCGTTAACATTAGGTCATCCGTATGATTTCCACCATTTTTCGTATAACATGAAACATACAAACGATATAAATATATATTAAACGCGTGGTTCATTAACTTTTGTGTGGTGGAGCATAAATAATGGCATTGAACACAATGTATACCTATATTATAGTGTAGTGTACCTATATTATTTTCTACTCCACTGCAATTACTCTGGCGTAGATATACCTAGTACATTCGCTCAAACTAGATTTTTATAACTCTAAAACTTAATATATTCAACCCCAAATACAAACAATACCCTAACGAGTTACATTATACCTAATAGAATCTAGATAGTGGACAGTTTCATTATATAATTTTAATCACTTAAAACTTAAAATTAGAAGAGCTGAAGAAATAGATATAAGTATAGAAACAATTATGTAATTGTAACTTAAACAATTATGCTGAAATTATAATTTATGTCACCTACCTATAATCTGAGATCATCGTACTTTGGTCAATTCTAAAACTACGTCGAAAGTTGCGGAACCAACTTATTAAAATCAAATAAGTATAATAAGTTGTTATAACAAATCAATAAAATAAAATTATATGTTTATGTAAGTATATTATAATAAAAACGATGATATTAATAATATGGGCAATATGGTGTTCAGTTAAAGTTTCCGTTAGGATTAATGAAGTGATAAAACATAGGAAGTTATTTGTATCTTTATTCAAGCAATAGGAGGCGGCATAATCATGGGCGGATAGGCCATTTTTGGCTTACCGAGAAATTTAAAAAAGCGGCCCCTTATATATTTCAAATTCATATTGTAGGGCCCTCTTGCCGAAATACGAAATGAGCGCACCGTGAAATGCCCGATTTCCTGGTAGGCCTATTCGCCAATGAGCATGATTAAAAAAGAAGCATATAATTATTTTTTCAATAGCAAGAGGAAATATTAAACTACGATAACAAACTATTATTTTATCAATAGAATATAGAATATCATATATACTGGGTATATTGTCCCCATATGGAAGTATTATGTACCTACCCACTATAAGCATATTATAATTTATATACTGCAGCCTGCAGGACTGTTACACACGGAATGTCGAAATAGTTACTAATAAATTTGACTTATATATTTAATATCAACATTACAATATACCAGCTGAATACCCTGGCTTCAACCATGTGCAGTTTTTTTTTGTGGAAAATCCTGCAGTGTAGTATATACGCTAAATAGGTGTGTCTCGGTTTGAGTGCATCTCAGTTTTAGTGTACCTCAGTTCACGGACAAATCGGCGTCAGTGTATCTAGGTTTGTGAAATAATTTGATCTAGATGAGCAACCGCAAGTCGCGGATTGGATATAGCACTTGGTATATTTTCTAACGTGGTTTAAACTATTTACTCAATTGTTTATTTATTCGAAGCCATAAGCGTGACAGTTTGGTGCATGCTTGTACTTGATCTGCTTAAATAACCAATGACAACAATATGCTTATATAGTATATATTATATATACAAACAAAAATAATACTAATTTCTACTAGGTATTATAACCTGCAACTAATAGCAACCATTCATATACAAAAAAAAGTTTCAATTTCCACTGTAAATCTCAAGATGCCTGTTTGACGACCTCTTTCCTTAAAATGTGAATATTGGATAATTCTTTCTTATTAACCCTGTTCATTAGATGAACCACCATTCCCAATGCCAAGTTCATACGTTTTGCAGTTTTTGAGATTTAGTGGTGTGTGTGTGTCAATAGGTGTATTTGACTTTTTTTATATACATTTAAAATTAAATAAACTAATATTTTTAACTAGAGTAATAATAATATATAACACATATCTATAATGTCATTCAAATTGTAGAATAAATTTACGCCTTTACGGTGTATTATACACTATATAGACTCTATACTCTACACTATAGAATAGGTATGTGGCTACGTAAAATGTATATAGTGCGCGTATTATGCAAATCATATATGATTATACTATGCACACATAATGATGCAGCATATAGCGTCTGCGTTTTACCCTGCAGTGCTGCTGCAGCAGTTACGTTTATTTTGAAAATAATTGTAATCCAACTATTGCAGATACTACGATACTATATTATTATATCCATCGTACACTATTACAGATTACTACGCATATACATAACTTGGGTATAGACGTATAGTGTGTGTGTGTGTGTGTGTGTGTGTGTGTGTGTGTCTATATTTTGTGTCTCGAGAGTCAAGAACGTGTGTGCCCATATTATTATATTATCTCATATTATTATGTGTATACACGACCTATATAATATGTGTATCCGGAGAGACGCGGACTGTGCTACACACGCGGCGACGGCGGCGGCAGCAGCGATTACCGTGGCGACAGTGCAGGCGTCGACGACGGGCGGCCGTCCGGTGGACGCACGCGAAGCGTTTTAATCCCGTGCCGTAGGGTCCGGTCACGTTCTGAGTGTACACCACATACTCTAGGCAGCAGACGAAGACGTGATATTATTATTATTATTATTATTATTATCATCATCTATCGTGCAGTACACTCCATAAACACACACATATACCAACGCCCCCGCTACACACATTGAGTCGGTGCACAATGCGTACATGTATAAGCGTCGGCGTCACCACCAGTCGCCAGAGATCCCGCAGCCTCGGGTGTGTCCGGCGGACGCGATACCCATCATCCACAACGCGAATAGTTCAATAGCCGACCTGAGACGGGCAAAATATATAATATAATAATGCACTTGTGCACACAGCGTGCGCGCGATGGGGCGGCGCTTAAAATACACTATAATGTGATGATATATTATGTTTTTTTCGTTTTTATAAATATATTGTACTCTTCTAATGCCCCCTCCCACCCCCCGCGTGTTTTCGCATACCATTACATATTTTCGTTTTTCAATATTTAAGCGATGGGATATCTTACGGGAACCCGAATGGCCAAATTGCAAATATACATCTGTATAGTCCGATAATGTGAATAATATTGTAATAAAATAAAATAGTAATATATAGGTGGGTATCTCGTATATTATATAATATATTTACTGCACGCACATGTCTGACAAATCTGCTAGTTCACATACCAAAATATTTTAAAGTTATAATATAATCGAATCTCCATTAGAATTTATAGAATATTCAATACAATAATGATGATATGATAATTGATTAAGAATTTATAGAAACACATTATTCAATAATGTGGATATGGGATTGATCACAGTAAATAATAGTTGATATAGGAACTAAAGATATTGGCTTCTTTCCAAAATACTAACAACAAACAGACGCCTGTATTCAAATTGAGTTATAATAATATTAATAGAGCACTGAAACATTTTATTAATAAAATTAATTCGACTTTATAATCGGGTGATTATTATGGTAGTCATATTATAATAGTTCATTCTGATCGTTTCAAAGTAATATTTTCATTGTTTAGTTTATTGATACATATATATTATTATATAATTAGGTAGTAGGTAGTAGGTACCTATAATCTGAGTTCGTTATAAAATTACTGTGTTATACCTGTTTTTAGATTAAATCCTATACATATTGATGTAGAATGGCATTGTAAATTATTGAGTCCAATATACTTTTAATTTTTTTAAGTTAAAGAGTCTACAGTCTACTATTGGAACGATGAATTGTTTTGCGTTTTAATTTTTTTGTATTACAAGAACTTTTTAAAATATTTAAACTACACACCGCAAGTAAATATTTTATAGGCTCATATATTGTATAATATTAGCATTATAAGCTAGATAATTAAACACACTGTTTATTTTAAAAGCAATGGCGTCTCAGGCTATCTTAGTTTAAATTTGTCTACATTTTAAATTGTATACGTTTTATTTTATTTACTTCAACTTTAAATGAAGTTGTAATCACAAATATATAAAAAAAATTGGCTCCTATTTCATTTTATTTTTAAAAATTGTAATTTCTCTATTTTATAATATATATATTTTTTTGGTACACGTACTTTTGGCTTGCATTCGGTATTTTAGTAATATTAAAATGTATTTATTTTAACACTTTTTTTACCGTCAACATATTTATCATTATAATTTATAATAAGCATAATTACACACGGGAACCAAACTTATCTAACTCCATAAAATAATTATTCTATATCTACTTGAGCAATATATTCTATTTAAAATATATATAGAATTACCTATATTTATTTATAATAAAAATAAAATATATATTATCTATAAACGGATTAATTTGTATATACTGTTAGACATACTATATTATTATATTCTGTGGATATATTATAATGCCTAGCTGACATATAATACAGTTTATACATTATAAGCATTACCGTCGTGGCGTCGTACATGCATATTTTACTACCAACAACCTAATTAAGTGTGCCCAACCTCTTTGCATATATTGCACGTTTTAATAGTATAGAATATTTCCTATATATATTATAATATATGAGAGGACTCTACCCATGAATTTGCTGTCTCCGTCTTACACACGTATCTACGGCATAGCAAATTTTCATTTACTAGTTTCAATAGTGTGCTGCTGGTTTTGATTTAAGAGTGAATTTACCTATTATTAAACTTTTAGGTAAGAAAATTATCTGTGCGGTTAAGCGTTGTCAATTTTCCATTTTTTTAACTTAAAGCAAAATATATCACATCCCCAGGGGTTGCTTGAAAGATAAAATATTGAAAAATTTGCTGATGCTTAAGATCATTAACCTTAATGTTAATTTGGTTAATGTTCTTAACCAAAAGTTTGATTGTAGATAAATTCATCCTAATATTAAAACTAACAGCATATTATTGAAACTAGGGAATGAAAATTTGGTATGCCGAACGTGTGTAAGACGGAGACAACAAACACATGGCTAGCGCCGTTTAAATAGATACAATGTATTATACAATAAATAAAATATTATTATGCATTATTGTGTACATGTTTATAAACAATAAATATAGTAATGTTATATCAAATATAGCAACTATATAAGTAATCTAAATTAACTTATAATTTTTTTGAAAATCTTTTATCTATTCTTTGATCGTTTTATAGCCAATACTCTAATAGGTCTTCATAAAAACAGTTATTAATCACATAGTGTTTTGAAAATAAAAGGACAAAAATGTTCGAATTTAAATTTTACTTTTAAAAACTGTAAACATACCAACAATATGAATTATTTTCTAGATTGCTTTCGTTCGTTGGAAAACCCGTGGACGTAACTTGGACGTGTTGCGCAAAAACCATGAAAGCTGCAACTCGGTTGTCGCGATGTATATTTTCCTTTTTAGCAATCCAATCGTATGCATGTCCTTATTCTTTATTAGTTAGTTTATAAAAAGATGCAAGCGGACCCTTGACGTTGCACTGGAACCCAAAACCTAAGAGAACACTAAGATGATACAGTATTTGAAATCAACAGATCTTTATATTTTTACAATTTAATCTAATAATATTTAAACTATAATTTTAAATATACAATGCAGTCATACTTTACTTTATTGACGTACTATTTGTAAAATCTATAAATACTGTAACTTAATTTAAATTGTAGGTAACTAATGGTCAAGGTTGCCAAGTTTATAAGATCTATAAAAAAAAGGTGCAGGATACTGTATAAGTATACTGCAGTAAACATTAAAAAAATCTATGATAATATTCACCTTTATATCTTAATATTCATCTAACCTTAATATGATTTTTATTTACAAAGGTAATAATGAATGATGTGTTGGTATGTCTTTCGAAATTGTTTTCCATTTGTAGAACTATACATGTTTAATGCATTTCGAATTACCAATATTCTTAATATTTTTTATACTTTTTCTACCTCAGATTTACAGATAATTAAATTGGATTGCAACTAAACTTAAACATTTTCACTATTTATAAACATGAAACAAATTTAAATTTCCTATTGAACTAAACAAATTGGGAGAATACCTAGAAATTTCTATTGCACTTGGCAATTTCTATATTTATTAATACCTATCTATCACCAAAGTTTTATTATTTTAAAACTCAATTAATCTCAATTCTCATGTATACAAGCTCATGTGTATTATGGTTAAATTTAGGGTATAAATATAGCGTAAGTTGATTTTTCCTTAAGAGATAAATAGTAAATAATATATATGTTATTATAATTTGCGTTCTTAAATAACAACGTAGGTAGTTAGGTAAAACGCCTATAATATTTAACACTCGAGGAGCCATTTCAAAATATATTTGCAGCGTTAACTTTAAATCTATATAAATATATAATCATGTATTATTATATAGAGTTTATTATTGTATTGAATTATGTATATAATAATCAACATGTGACCGTATATTATGTAACATATCATTATATGCTGACATAGTGTAATAGATATTAATAATATAACGCCATCGCGTGAAATAATAAGGCGCGTATAAAATAAAAATACCATATGTACCTAAATTGTAAATACAAAATGGAAAATAAAAGTTCCTAATAAACACACATTTCCCAACAGTGGTTGTCGGCAGCGATAGCGCGGGGGTGGTCCCGGGGGGGGGGGGGGCAGTGCTTATACCGTTGTAAGTACAAAGTGGGATTACGTCACGCGCTCGCTCGCGCCCGACAAGTACCTCCCCCAAAAGGGGCGATCCGAGTTTACTGAGCTTAAAACGCGAACCGCGGGATTCGACATCAGCTGCAGTGGTGCCGTGGGTTTGAGTGTTTCAACACCCAGCAATTTCCTTCCTTCACATGATTACGCCACTGGTGCAGGACGTCACGCCGCATCGCCGACGAGGAGAACCGTCAACAACAGTTCGCCAGTTCGGTCGACGACGATACGAAATGCGACACGTAAACGGGCGCCAGGGGATCGGCAAAGGTGGTGTCCTCCTAGCGTGTGTATTGTTTCAGACGGCCGTGGCCGAGCCGATGGTCTTTGGCGCGCGCGTGCGCGACCGAGCCCGATAATTAATCGTCGCTAGTAAATAATATTAGTACGCCGCCGCCGCTGTGGCGTCAAATCCCGCGGCCCACGTTTTTCTCGCCGCCGCTGGGCTCGTCGTTCTGGCGACGACGTCGGCGGCGGCGCTGCGGTGGCGGCTGTGGCGGCGTCGACGACGGCGGGTAGAAATATAAATGGCCCCGCGTGACGGCCGCCGTCTGCACCACTCGGCGGCGGCAGCCGGTGTGTGCGAGTGCGCGTATTATACACGCACCGCCACCGCCGCCGCCGCCGCCGTGCTCACCATAATAAACGCGCCGTACCACTGTTGTATATTATGGTACAGTACGTGTGTTGCGCTACGACGACTGTCGGCACTCGGCAGTGTGCTATCCGTACGCGTTCGCTACGCACGTGTTTCGAAGTGTTGCGTCTTCGCCGCCGTCCGACTCCCGTCGCCGCGGTCCGAGTTTCCGCGCGCGCGGCCGCGTGTTTATAATATTAATATATTAATTACTATTATTATTGTATACACTACATTATTACAACACTATCGTATATTACTCAAACACCTGTATCCCTCTGTCACTATTTTATACCGTAAATTATTTACGAATGGTTTACCGGCGGTTACGTGTGTGAAATAATAATAATAATAATATTATGTTTTTGTCCGCCCCCGACGACGCGACGTGCGCCCACGACCGTACGGCTGGTAGCACGTAGTTCTGTTGAGCGGGAACACCGATTAAAATAATTTTAAAAAATTAAGTCATAGCAGTGTGATCAGAGACACGACTGCGCTACGTGCAAGGAGTACCTGCTAGACACCTGGCTGCACGCTTGTTCGCAGCTTTAAGCTTGGTCTTCGCGCATATCGCCGTGATGGCCACCCGCATGTGCACCGCCGCTGTGTTGTGCGTTTTTGCGACGACTTTGGCGACCGCCGTGCTGGCAGCCCGGAAACAGTCGCCTCTGCTCGAAGACAACGCATTGCCCAAGAAACCGTACAGGGTGACAGGTACTACCCCTATCTCTATCCACCAATAATTCACTCGCATAAAATATATGAATATTATAATATGGTACATCAACAAATGTGATATAATATTTTATCACACACAACAATAATAATATCCAAATAAGTTATTATAATAATATTATGTACTGTGTGTTACACACGCAACGTATTTCAGGAATACGCACGTTCTCTTTCCCGCCTTTTACTTTTATTCGACACGCGCCGCTGCCGGTCGATAAAAGAGCCGGTCGTTGTTTTCGTAAACCGATTTTTGGCATTTTTACAAATATGCGCCTCCCTCGTCGTCCCCGGGGCTATCGCAATTTATTCGTTCTGATTTTATTTTTAGCGTTTATTATCACCGTGAGTATCTCCATGTCCAGGTCTTTAATAGGTGTATAACGCGTACAATATTATTATTAAGTTTAAATTCGTACATCCGTGAACTACGTAATATATATATTTTGTTTGTACGATGTTATTAAAACAATACTTGTCTGTTTACCTCTATTTACGTCTTATCTCTATGCACGTCCTCGGAGGTTCGGCCCTCGCTGCAGCCATACGACCGCGACGGTTGTCGTCATAATATACATATATCATATGTATAGGTGTTTTCTCTCTAAATGCATTTCGTGCCCACACGGTGCATTGTATTCGACGCGATGTTATCCTCGAGTCGCACGTGTGCACACGTCCATAACCCGCGCTCTTCAGAATCTTTACATTATTATATTCTTTATGTTTTACATACACACCATCTAATATATATTATACAATTATACCTTTGTGTAACAGTTGATCTCCGTAGTCTTTTATTGGAACCGTGAGAAATACGGATTTCTCAAAACAACTATAAAGTTTAAACGCGTTATCTTTTATTTTCAATTACTTATTACTTTTGTTATCTGGAGAAAATTATAACGTTTCACATTAACGATTTGCGTGGCTTTTTACCTCCGCGTCACGGCGTTGCCGCGGCCGTCGGCTAGAAATTCAAACGAACGTACCTATGTCTATCGTTAAGTGAAATAATTTATCCAGACACCCGAAAGAGCACGTGATGGCGTATTTGGTAGATTAGGACTTTTAGATTAGAACTTCAAACACCAAACAATACAACAATTAAAATTAATCCGGCTAAATATCATATTAATATATAACATTATTAAAAGCCGTAAAGATAATATAATATTCAAAATACTGTTTGACATATGAATAGCATGAATATTGTTCAATTTTAAAAATAAAATATTAGAGATTGTTTTTTTGGAATTAGTAGAAAAGATTTATTTTATGAAATTTGAATTTCTAATTTAAAACAGAAATAATAGTTCTTATTTTATATTTTTATGATTCAGTAATAATAATATGTATCTTTAGGTACTCATTGTATGGTCCATTACACAGGATACAAAAATTATGGAACCGTATAATTAATTGAAAAAAACTGAGATACATGAATTTATTTTGTACACCTATCTTGTGAAATTTGGCAGCTAAATTTAATGAGTGGACTATAATTATTGTAATATAATAATATTGGAATTTCATTATTCAAAAGATAAACCATCACAATACCACATAGATTAGTAAATTTCACAATTAATTATCAAAAGTTTACATCGAAAAATAACTTTATCTTAAGTAGGTATAACAATAAAAATTAATTTAGAAAATGTTCAAATTAATGTTGCAACTTTGTAAAGTATATTATACACGTTCAATCCATAATTGTAGAATTGGTAGCCGTTTAAAACTTCAGAATTAAAAGAAACTTCTACTTGATTTATACCTAGTTCATATTATTATTTTCTATTTTATTTGAATATATCTTTATACACCTATAGACAAATTATTAGGTATAAATGTATAATTATAACATAGACCGTACATACATTATATCTACTATTTTAATTAGAACAATTTTAATATTTACTTAGATATCTGCTCGGATATCTGGAATCGAATGTGCTCTTAATATTATAGAAATACAAATAATAATATTAAATTTAGAAAAATATTTTATCTGTCTATAATATTCAGTATATTTTATTGACATTTTTCAATATTTATTTTTAAAGAATAATTGATGCGATATGTTTTAATTGTAAGTTAATTTAGTTGCATGAAATAAATCAGAGAATTATACTATTTAATTATACTTATTTCTACATTATATAGCTATATAAGTATTAATCCATAATAGTGACTTTACAGTTACTATATACTTACAGTATACAGCAGTACTACAACTTTTAATTTAATAATATTAAATATGTTAGGCAATGGGTGTATAATGCGTTTTGCTTACCAACATAATCAAATATTTTTCACAATTTTACTATATTTTATTTAATAATAACATTTAAATTATAAATATTTAACGCCATATGCGAATATAAACAATTATTTTAATAGTTTTAATTTATATCAATTAAAGTATTAAACCGTTTTAAAAATAATATAGGGTATCAACTTTCAAGCCATCGAGGTATTATAATATATAAAAAAAAATCTTTACAGTCAAATTTATGTAATTTAAAATTAGTCAAAGATAAATATTACTCTTATTTTGGAGCCAAAACGATTGCAAACTAATTATTAAGTAGGTAAATAACATTTTAATTAATTTAGTTCAAACGTGTAGTAAACACTAAACAGTCAAGTTAGCATCTCCCCTTCACTAAATTCATCCAAAAATAATAAATCACTCTGGCTTGCACTTTATAGTTATACACATATACATATTAGCATAAATATATAAGCATTTACCATACAAATATACATAATATATAAGGACACACCGCAGTCTCGTAAAACTGCCAAGTAATCACACAGTAATACACGTCCATCGTGCATTGGGCGTCTAGACGCGGCCAACGACTTCGATACGCACTTTGCACCTACAACATATTTTTCACAGGATGTCCCACAGTATGTTCCGAACGATTTGGCGTACATTCCAAATAAATACTCGACTGAGACGACTTCAATTTTATCCTTGTGTAGTTGTGTTACAATAAAGCATTATGGTTTGAAGTATTAATGTTCCACATTTTATAATAATCAAACCAGTGAAGTATTTAGGAATTTTTTATGGGGTTCCACATAATTTTCCCAAAATAAATCTGTGGGTTACATTTGTGATCATTCTTAATAATCCCGTAAAAAAAATTAACATCGTTATGGGACAATAAATGGGGGGGGGGTGGTCCGGACCCCTTGGACCCCCACCGTAAATATGTCACTGAATCATACAGTTGAAACTTCTATATTATTAGCTCTTCATAACCAACATCAGCCATTATAGAAGTATATTTTGTAATCCATTCGGTATAGTATGCATAATTCTCGTCGTATTTTAAACATGAATTTATTTTCACTCACAACTGGCTCTAACTTAAAAGACCCACCGAGATTTTCTAACCAATCCGGCCCTGAATACGGCGGATACAAAGTTTGAACATTTTCATGTACCACTTACCAAATAACCTTTTTTTGCTTATTAAAAATAGGTACACGTTATTTTACATGTACTAAATTTTAGGAACTACAAAACTATGACAATATAAACGTTTAACGCACAAAAAGAAAATTAAATATGTACAATTTTGGGAAATTTTCTTAGCATACCACTTATACTTATCCCCTTTTACCACCACCACTATAGTACCAGTACATACAATATAATATATACATCATATTAGGGTTAACCCCAGGGTTAACTGAATGTCATGTATATTCTTAAATAATACATCGAACGTCTTTTTAAACCATTGAACGCGAACCACCGGTGGCGGGTATCTTCCGGATGGTTTGCAAGCTGCAACTCTGACTTACCCATGAGTTTTCGTTTTTGTCAATGGCATCGTTTTAATGTCATTGCGTCAATGGTCGTTAAATATACGTCATGTTATTATGCAATGCCAAAATCTCACACATGCACTACGCAAACAACGATTGTCTTTTTATTATTATTATGATGGTGATTTAAAGTTCACTAAGCCGTACACCATTGTCAAATCATTATTATAATAATAATAATACACTATTCGCTTGTATGTGGAGGTATAAAATAATATGTGTGAGACAAAAATCCAGACATGCATAACCAATTATAATAACAACAATTGTTATTATTATGTACGACACGCCGTTTAAGGTTTAAATATATGATACCATTATAATATTAGGTGCTATTTTTACCCACTTGATTTGACCAAATGTTTTAATACATAATGATATAAATATATATATAATATTATAATATGTAGTGCATGCGTGTGTGTATAACCGGTCATACCAAATAAGAAATGAACGAAGACGCTGTTGCGTGCATAAAAACGGCGGGTAAACGTCGACGTCGCCGCCGCCGCCGCCGTGTACTCCAGTCACCGGCCGGCGCCAATCTGTTTCACGTCATTGCCGGTTGGTGGCGGCGTACACTATATACACTATACAGTACACTGTACACACACACACACACACACACACATTGAACAATGAGAATGCCAACGATAATAATCATTTGTTTAAATATACCCATCGTCGCTGGGATGAAAGAATAAAAATAAAGAAATTAACATTTTAAAAAAGAAATAACGAGACATTTTTTTCCTGTTTTCTTAAATAATGAAAATTACTCGCGAAACTAGCAGACGGTCTTTTAAAAATGAAAAATGTACAAGATATGATCGTATTTATAGGTATATAATATATATTATATTATATAGACTCATTTAGGGGAAGCTAATATTTAAAAAATGTTTTATTCTAATGCTGATAAGAGATAACACATATTTGCTCATGTCCTGAAAATAATATTATATTTTTATATTTTGTAACTTTTTACCATGTTTTATAATATTATATCAATTTTACTAACATAAATACCTTATCTAGTAGTACTAAACTACTAAACATTAAGAGGACGCTACACGGATATTTGTTGTCTCCTTCTTACAAGTGCGTCACATATACCAAATTTACGATCAGGAGATCGATTTTAACTTCCTAAGGCCGGGGCTAAACACGGCGTATTCCGCAGCGTTTCGAACGCCGTGGAATACATAGCCCCAGCCTAAACTTGATTGTAATTATCTGTGTTCGTATGTTGGTTTTTTACAATAGTTTAATTCTTTAGCAAGTTATGCGTATATAATATAGCGTAAATTAAAAATGCTCATAACTCACTCATAAACTGAATTATCGTAAAAAACTAACATACGAACACAGATAATGTTCTTACCGTCAAGTTTCATAATAGTTCGATTCACTTTAATTTTTAAACTAACGGTGGTAAACGTGATCTACTGAACGTAAATTTGTTATGTTACGCACTTGTAAGACGGAGACAACAATAGTATGTGTGTGACGTCCTCTTAAAAGTGATCTGAAAATCATCTTCAATTATGATAAGACAATTTTTTTTTTTATTTCAAAATTAACAATCTAAATATACTCCGTGAGCTTATTAGAAAATATGATGACAATATAATACATTTTGATATGATATGAGGAGAGAGGCCATTTAGTGATGGAACCCAGCGTGATTTTACACAATTAGCTAGAATTTTCTGAGTTACAATCTAAAAAGAAATTTAAAATATTTGAATTGTCATTTTTCAACATCTAGTTAAAGTTAACTAGATAAAGTATATATAAGTTAATTTTATAATAAAAATGAAGTTTTAATACCAATAGGTACATTGTTTTTTTTGATTACGTATATTTGTATTGCCTTTGAGCGGAAAATTCTTAAATACACTCCTAGTATTATCACAAATTATATAAAAATAAAAAAATAATAAAATAATCTGTGGTATTATGATATATAAATATATATCATATATATCTATAGTTCGTATGCGAGCTGTTAATCGCCGCATTGTATTATATTAAATTATGATGATGATAATATATTCCTGCCCATAAATGATATTCTTCTCTTTTGTGTGCCGTTGCCCGATGGTAAACGGACGAAATCAATTTTCATTATTATTGTACCTACGTTACTCAAACCAGTCAACCGCCGTGATGGTTACCCCAACTGCCGTATTTCGCGTACCTAAGTTATTATTAAAATATAACATGCTGTATATACAGTCCCTGGTCTTTATTCTAGAGTTAATTTCGGGGATGGTCATTAATTCAAACTGTACATGCGGTACACCGCAAGACGCATACATTGTATAACCTATATATACACATTTGTATTCTATACATGGAGGCCGGAGGGTATATTGTATATAGAGTAATAGACTATAAAATAATACTCTACTTAAGAATTATTTGCACCGTTCAACCAACCTAAACTATACAACTGGATAAATTTTAGAAACACATTTACATAAAAAATATCGAAATCTTAATCGTTTAAACCAATATTGTGAGCGGAAAAATCATAAATATTTTGATTTTGAATCGTCAAAAGATAACATCTTATTACTTGCAGCCTGCAGGGCATATGCATATTTCTGATTTCATGTATAGGTACCAAATTAAAAAAAATGTAAGTTATATAACTAATTATTAAAATGCAAATATATTTGTATTAATATTACACACTATAGGTTTGCAAAACAAAATTTTTAAAAGCTGTTCTGTTTTTCCAATCACTGATGTTATTATGATTTAAGAATATGAACTATTTTCGTGTTCAAGAATTTGGAACTCTCCGAACATCTAAAGTAAACTTCTATCACTTACCTATTGTCTTATTATGTTTCCATAATAATGTAGGTTGTACACGTTTCGGTATTCTCTTTATTCATTATTGGTACGTTATTATACTTATTACAATAATTGTACTTTATCAAAATACACATAATATAGGTATGTCGCAAACATAATAATAAACCATATATACTTGATATTTATATGTAAATGTTATAAGTTATAACTTATATGATAATACTCAAAATTGTCAAATTACATGGTAACCTTGTCAGAGACGAGTTTTATCAAGGGGTGTGCCAAGGGGCGAATTGAGATTTAAAATTTGTCTAGTATTATATTTTATACTCTATATGTCTGAATGGTTAAGGCGGTCTAGGGAAAAATGTCAGCGACGAGGGTATAAGTATAGTTTACAGTACACCCATGTCATTTAAACAATATGTCGGTCGTGCTAACCGCTGTCGGTCGTCGGACCACGCCAGTCTAGAACCTCACGAGATTTCACCAATTAATGTTTCAGTGATACCTTACGTTTTCCCGAACGTGTCCAATACTCCGACTGCGAGTGGCATGTGAGCCAGTGAAGTTCTATATAAACTCGTGGTACTCTGTGTTCCGGAAACCGCGGTAGCTCGGCCGTGAAACTGCCGTTTATATCATTGTATATTTGTATATTTCGTCGTGTACTATACGACATACCACATACGGTATATTGTATGGGTAGGTAGTAGGTATTCATGTTTATAGCGAGTATCGGCTAACCACGTATTGTTGTACATTGGTCATCACTCATCACGATGACTCTTCATATAATGATATTATGTTATAATTCAATCTAAAATAATATAAAATAGCACTTGGTGCATTTAGCATTATTATTATTTAAAATCGTGAGTATATTTATTGACGTAGGTACCTATCTATAGACATGGTTGATGTGATTAAATGAATATGTTAAACACAGGATTAAATAAAATGTATATGATTGATTCATAACAATCTCAACACGTGAAAATATCGTGAAACAAATTTTAATGAATGTAATAAAAGTTAAAGCTTGAGGGGGTTAATATAAGGAATCTAAGCAACCACCATATTATACGTTTGTATATACAGCACCCACATTTTTGAGCCCAATCTTTTCGGCTGGACTAAAACATTATTATAATGTTCACATATTATATGAAGGAATCTATATAAGGAATATTCCGAAACGTTTGTTTTTTGTAGAATTATTTTATTATCATGATAATAATAATAATATCATTAATATCTACCAATATATAATTTTAAAATTCAAAGTCAACCCTATTGATGCCTTTTTACCTGTTGACTTATCTGTGAACTGTTGTGTTCAGTGAAAAACCGGCGTTGTAATAATTAACAACATTCTAAAAATAATAAATAGGTATAGATAAAAATAAAAATACTATTTTATCATTAGATTATTAAAAGTTCTAATAAGTATAAGTTATAAAATATATCCACAACATTGGTAAAAAATATTTAACTGATAATAAAACATATTATGATAAAAAATGTTGGTCACTTATAAGTCACTTAATAGCTTATAATTTATATGCGAGTAGAGTGTGCTCAGTGCTCATGTAGTCATGTCTATGCAACCAGAGTCTTATAGGTTACTATAAAGGCCCGTTTTCGTACAAACAAATCTCATTAAAAATTGTTTGATATATATTATTTTAGAAGTCTTGAACAAATTTAATATTGAAACAATTTAAATTGTTCGATTTTCAGAACATTGAGTAACAAATTTTCTCCAGGGCCAATTCCATTGAAACATCCTGTTCAAAAAGTTGTTTCGGGTACAGTAAATATGAATATGGTTTTGTTTGTTTGTAATTTTGTATGTCTCATGCGGAAATGAGGCTTGAGATTAATATTATTATTATAATTTACCATGTGTAAAATATAAATTTACCTATAACACATCTTAATATTTATGATTTATGACGTTATAAATTATAATGGGATTATAACTATTATTTGACATATTTCTATAATACAATACTATCATTTTAGATACTGAGCGGAGCGATGAATGTATGATTTTATAATGATGTGTGTTTTTTATTTTTGTGTCTGTCATCACCTTTTAGGACAGTAAAAATACTTAGATTTTCTTCAATAGTACCTTTTCTGATAGGAAAGTGAATCTAGTTGGTACTTGGGGGGGGGGGGGTCTTTTGTTTTTGGTATAACTCTAAAAGAAATGACGGTAGATACATGAAATTTTGATTGAATGTTTTGGAAGCATTTTCTACACATCATAGCATTTTCAAAATATTCTGACTTATTTTGAGCTATTAACGGACATTTTCCGTTTCCAATTTTATAGTTTTTTTTTCTATAAATGTCAATAAAATTTTATTTGTTGGGTAAAAAAATCTTGAAAATTTAATAGTAGGCTTATAATATATAGTTTCAAAGGCAGATGAAAAATATTAAAAATCCGTAGTCACAATTTTTTTTTATAGGTAATCGAGGTTCTAATTTTAACAAAATACGTAAAAATGACAAAAATGTGCAATTTATTTTGAGTTAGAAATTCTTAAAAATTTTTCTTTTTATATCTAAGGTTTGTAAATCTAATACAAGATTCCTCATAAGTTTGTCTAATTTTATCAATAAAAAAATGTTTATAAGCAAATCAATATAAATTTTTATGAGCATTTTAAGTTCAAATTTTTACAAGATTATAGATATTCACTCGATTTCTCATGTAGCGATTTTTTTATTTTGTTGCAATTCATAAACGAATAACTGTAGATACATAAAAATTTCATTGAATGTGTATATTAAAATTTTCAATACACCATCTAATTTTGAATATATTTCGACTGATTTTGAGCTTTTTACGGACCATTTCAATCTTCAATTTTTTTAGTTTTTTTTTATATAAATACCAATAAATTTTTATTTGTTGGGCCAAAAATAATGAAAATTGAATACAAGGCTCCTGATATATTGTTACAATAGCAATTGAAAAATATTAAAAATACATAGGCACACATTTTTTTATAAGCATTTTAAGTTCGAATTTTGACAAAATTCATCAAAATCTTAAAAATTATCAATCATTGTAATTAAACAATTATAAAATGGTCAGTTTTTATAACTAAGGATTGAAAATTTAAAATAAAGATTCTAATAAATAGTACATACTGTAAACAAAAAATCTAAAAAATATATAAACACAGTTATTTTTTACAGACATTTTAAGTTCAAATTTGGACGAAATTACATATTAAAATCAATTTTAACAAGTAAAAGTTATATAATATAATATTTTTCTAGCATCACTGATAATTTTAGGTTAATAATTAAATAATATGAATAATATTAATTCAACTTAGCAGCTACCGTAAAATAACAATATCAATACAATTTAAAATATCTTAGACTGACATACCGTCTCCGCTCAGAATCGTTTTTCGTATACAATGATATTATATCATTGAATTCAAATTTAATACCGTCCATTATACAGTGATCTATTTGTAACCTACTGTACAGCAGAGCGACATCCACTTGACCCCCTTTTTAATGATGGTTTAATAATAATTTATGTGTAATAATTTGTTATGTATTATGTATTAATGTTTATTATATACTAATATATAGGTTAAAATAGGCTTTGACTAAAATCCCAATATTAATACAAAAAGAATTTCAAAATAAAACCAATTAAATTTATAGTTATAGTTTTTACCAATAAAGGTATTATGAGTAATTTCGGATTTTATATTAGTCAAAAAAAGGAAAATATTATATACTTAAATAAATAATAGATAAGTACCTATATTTTTTAAGTGTATTACACCTGAACAGTAGTCAAACTAAATTTCACTTATTTTAATACTATTTCATACAATTATCAACTAGCCATTTCTTGAGTTACATATATATCATAATATACAATATAATAGTTGTATTAACGTGACGCCCATAATACAATATAATGCACACTGCCTAGTATCTAGTATACTAAACAGTAAAGCCACTGTTTCAATTAACTTTCAAGGATTGTGGGTGGTTTTTTGTTTTTTATAGCTGTAATTAGTGGAAAATCAATTAAGTATTATCACATTATCTACTTGTTGGTGGGTAATAAGTAATAACTAATATTAATACTATACAATTATTATAGCAGTTGATATTACCGCAGTGGTGCAGGATCTTCAATAAAAACATAATATCATAATTCTATCTATAATACTGGTTATACATTAAAATATAATACCTATGTATAGTTATGGGTATAGTGAGTGGATAGTTGTTAATAGTTTTTTGCCTTTTTTCACTAAATTCTGTATATTATTCGGTGCCACGAATTAAAATAAATAATATTAATACACATGTAAGTATATACTTTATACTTCATAATGCCTCATAATATAAATTATACCTAATATTTATTTATTTAAAGTATATACACATCGTATTTTAATAACTAAAAAATTGAATTATTACTTATCTAAATGATTCGTCTGCAGGATAATATATTATTATTATGTATTTATACTTATATGGAATATAGAATATATAGATGTATAGTGATAATAAAATAACAGTATAACATAAACTATGCCACCATGGTACGTTTTTGATGTATATATAATATACATTTTTTTTATTGATCTATTTTACAACTTCAGTAGCAGATGCCATTAGTATAGTACATAATTTATTACTCGTTACGAACGCCACACAATAGATTGCAAGTTATAATGGTGTAATAAATTATGTTTTTAATTAATATAGGTAGTTGGGTTTAATTAAATAATACAGTGTATAACAGAGTACTCATAGCTTAATCGAAGAAAAAGATTTGTAACTAAGGATAAAAAAAGTCATCGAATAAATGCATGGGTAACGGCATGGCGATGAAACTGTTTTCGCTTCTCTTTGTCCAGACTTCAGGGGCCTGGGGCGTTATTTATAAGGGTGACTGAGGGGTCTGCAGCAATGTCTGAGAAAATGTTTATATGTATTGGTATTACAATATATTTTTTTATTGTAAAAATGTTGTATGATGCTATTTTTTTAAGGAAAAATAGATCAAAAGTTTGCCGGATACATAATAATATATAAATCATAATATAGGGTATAATATACCTCATATTCGGTAATAAACTATAACTACTATTTATTTTTGAACAAATAAATTAAAAACATTTAATCAATACAATTACGATATTAGATATCAATAAATGTGATCCAAGAAGCTATATATAGAAAATGTATCATAGAATTATTTAATCGTAATATTTAGTTAGATTAAATTACATTAGAAAATGTTTATTAAACTTATAATACATTTCATTAGTGTATATGTTAATATTATATTGTATATTATATTATACCATCTAGGTAGTATATTAATAATATATATTATCTTATATACTATTATACTATTTAACCGTGAACCAATAAATAGCTATTGCATTTTAACATATTAAATATGTTTAACCAAACCATATTTTTTCTTATATTTGAAAATATACAGCATCTAACTATATGATCACGAAAACATGAAACGTGTTATTCGTCCGACTATGTGATCTTTAATTTTTGAAACAAACACTTATAATTCAATAAAGCTAAATAAAAAATAAAATGTAGTCATCTTTATAAAGATATCTAAAGATGACTAAATTTTATTTTATTAAAAGTAAATGTACAGATTTGTTTCAAAAATTTAATTTATGTCTTCGGTATAGATATCAGTCGTCAGACTGCAGTAGGTATATATTACAATGAAATTACTGGTATAATATAGATATTAATGATATTATATAAATGTATTATACGTACTTTTATCGAGGAGATAGTTAATTATGAAACAGCTAAGATGACAAACAAATACCTAGTCAATAGTGTCATGGATCCATACTTATATTTTATTTAACAGCACAATTTGAAATTAGTAATGTACATTTATTTATTATTTAGAACTTACGGAATTTCAGTAAATACATGATTACTTATTTACATGATTCTTAATTAAGTGGATACCATTTTATCAATCCCTGTTCGTTTTATTTTTGCCACTTATACCAAGAACCCTCTTTCTTTGAATATAAATGATAAATAGTAGATATACCTATATAGGTACAATATCGATTATATAGAGTCTGCAAGTCTCTAAATATTTACCTATATATGCATAACGATATTCATAGTATATAAGTAACTTAAATTTTCCTAATAATACACATGGGATTTGATGGGGGCTTTATAATTTTAGTGACAATCGCATTATACATTTCGTATTTTGCCATATAAATATGTGGGTGCTAACAAATGTCCATGTTTTTAAAAATGTTATCTCTGAATGATAAGAAATCGTGGTAGCCACATAATATAGGTAAATTATAATTATGTATTAGAAAATGTTACATTTTCAACAATACAAACAAAACCTGTATTATAGAACAATTTAAGTGTATCTCGCTGACGATCAAATCAGACACAATATACAGTAGTATTAAGCGAGACATTTATATAATATTCTTGACAAACACTGAACTTCATATTAACTGTTCATATATACACCCTACACCAAAATATATTTGTAAATCATAATACCCTACATTGCTTTATTGAATGGAATATTGTTATTTAACAATTTGATTTTTTTTTTAACAATTTTCAGAATGCCAGTTTGGTAAACAGCTCAAAGAAATCGGGTCGATTTGGTTCGCGGACTTGGGTCCACCTTTCGGTGTCATGTACTGTATAAAATGCGAATGTGTACAGGTAAGTGCGACACTTATATATTATAATAATAATAACATCAACAACAACGCATGTATTTGTATCATATAATGTCACCGGAATAAATCTCTGTATATGAAAATAATCACGTTTTCGTATATACCTACCTACCGATTTTTTTTTTTTTTTTTTGTTACTCCGAGGTATTTATTATGATTATTATTATTATCGTCCTCATTACATTATGAAAAAAAAATACCTTTATACAGCGTACGTGTCGCGTTTATAATAATGTACCGGTGCGGTTCAGAATACATAATGTACCTACCTATGTCATGTATATTATAAGGTACCTACACGTATATTAATATATTATACACATAGTGATTATAATATGGTGTGGCGGCGTCATCGTACAGTCACCGCGTTTGTGTATGTGCGTACATTGTGTAAATTATAAATTATAATATTACTATTATTATTATTATTATTATTATTATTATATTGTTTTCGCGAGCGAGTGTGAAGGAATGAGGTTGTGTGGGCCTAAGGGCGGGCCCGGCGTATAATATGTATTTAGGAAAAAGGCGGCGGCAGACACTTTTCGGGATGTCCGTCGGACCGCTTGGCGAAGATTATTCTAATTATGCGCGCGCTCGCGTATCGCGTGATCCGGTCGCGTCTGCCGCCGTCGTCGTTCAATTATTGTGTGTCGCGCGCGCGCGTCCAAACAATCGATGAGATCGGATTCACGCATTCCATCGTCGCGCACAGAGGAGAACAATCGATCGACGCCGCCGTCGATATAGAAAGCCGATGTTCGTGAATAACGACGGCGACGATGTATGTATAAAAAAAAAAAAGAAAATTTACACACACGTTGCACACGCGCGTGCATTATTACACGCGTCGTCGTGACTGTCATCGCGCGCGCATAAAATATATTTACGGTAAAAAATACGATACGAACAGAGTGAGAGGGTGAGAGAAAGAGAGAGAGAGAGAGAGGGAGAGACAGAAAAAATTCCGTTAAAAAACTCCACACAAGAAGAACCGCCGAGGTGTAGGTACGCAATAATAATACATAACATATTATATAGATATAGATCCTATCCTATAATATAAAGGCACGCAAGACTGCTACGGCGGACGTGTATATACTTGGACAAACGCTATATGTACCTATAATATACTACGCGCGACGGAGACTTGCCTGCGTTTTATAAAGTCATTGATTTCAGTTAATTTCGTCGGCTTGCGTATCACGTGTACAGGTAGCTGCTAGGTAGGTGGTTGCCAGCTATTATACGTGTTTGTATGTATAATAATATATAAGCTGTAAACTGCAGAAATAAGGTACCTATATTATACTATATATATTATATAGGAACGACCGACGACCGTTACGATATAATAATTTTGCTAATTTAAAAAAGAAGCTCATGACACGCACATGCGCTGCATACTTTATATGTCCAAGTAATTATACATCTATATATATAAGTATATTGTATATATTTATTTATGCGCGGTTAAAACTATCATCAGATCACATACGTTTAATAGATGTTTACAATTATCTGGCATTAGGTACCTACTCGCTATTATGCCAGCGATTCGTGTTTCTATTACTACCAGTTTTACATATTATATAAGTAGGTTTAGTGTGTATAAGTATTAAATACTAAGTAATATCCAATAGGTCAAGCACACAAAATACATAGGTATGCATTTAAAATTATAGTTTGTTATATTTTATATTAAAAACAAGAAAACATATAATATATATTTTTGGTTTTCTTTCTTGTGTTCTACTTCGAGTAAAACATTTGAAATTCATATACTCTTTAGTTTTTCAAATTTATTAGTATACAACAATAGAATATAATTATATACACTATAGGTACATATGTATAGTATATAGTTGATACTAAATATATGATAGTTGTACCAGTATTAAGTAGTCATTATATAGGCACCACCATAACATTCAAATGTCAACTCCTTGATTTCCAAATTTTCAACTAGGTAATACAATATTCAATTTTTGGAGTATCTTAATTATATTTAATCAGTTAATAATACTACCTATATATACGATACTATATTACTATATACTATTCAGTATATTCAGTATACTATCATATTTTATCGTTACTATTTGACGATAAGTATGTATTTTGAAAACGCATCTGTATGGCATTATTGACAAAACAACCATAATTTGTATTGAACTTTGAATTACCTTCAAATACGTCTAATTTCAAATGTATTAAAATCATTATTATTATTTTTTCATACAGAGTTTATGCATTTGATATGACTTTCATACAATATATTTATATATAATAAAACCAACGAAAAGATTAAAAAAACATTTTTTTTTTTTTTAAGTGTCCGTTTTTTTGGGACATTGTATAATTCTTGATGGTGCATAGTATAGGTACAAAAAAAAAAACAATAATTATATGATTTATATTATAAATAATGTAGAAATATATAGTCATATAGTTATTATACTATTATATAATATATTATATACATTATAAATTATACATATATAAAACTACATCCTATAATTATTATATCAATAAATTATGAAACCCGTAATTATCTATTATTTTACACATTATTCAGGTTCAAAAGAAAAGAAGAATTATTGGCCGGGTGCAATGTCGGAACATAAAAAATGATTGTCCTAAACCCAATTGTGAAGAACCCATATTATTGCCAGGAAAATGTTGCAAATCATGCCCAGGAGAAGATGCCAGTAAGATATTTCGTTTGTACTTAATTTCATAACATATTACTAGGGCCCGGATTTCAATGCATAGTGCATTTTTTTTTGGGTTATCTTAGCAAATGTTTTCCATGTATATAATTATTTGTCTCATGCAACAGAATATACTTCAGCGGTAGAACTTTTATTTTGTTTCAAATTTGGACGTTTTCTTCATTTTTTGGTAATTTTGTTAGTTTTTATTCATATTTGTTCATTATACGACATTCTACTTTAAATTTAACTACTTAATTTATAATATTATCTAAAGATAATTTATTAAATCTTTTTTTCTTGATGTTAGTTCAATAGGTTTTTCTGGGTTTTTTTAGACAAATTGTCAATCATTCTATGATAAGTCGCTGCACCAATTGTTCAAATTAATTAATCAAATTTTAATAAATTTTTTGAAACTTCAACCATCGGTTTTTTCTTAAATAAATGTTTAGCAAATTATTTTTAATTTATTGTAAATTATAAATTAGGTAGGTACCTAATAAAACATTGCACTAAAAAAATAATTGTATACGCACATTTTTAAATATTGCTGCGGTAAAATACATTTTTAGGTATTTTTTAGAGCATTTAAATCCGGACCCCACAAATAACATAAATTGTACGCATTTGAAATACTATGGGTATTTAGTTCGACATTAAAGAAAATAGTTAAGTACATAGATCTAATGTTAACCTATTTTATATTGTTAAATAAATCGTATAGTATAGCGTAGATGACAGATAGTAAACTGTTTGTTCTACCTTTTGCGTGTAACTTAAAGTACTTAAGACATGTTACGCTTAAAAATTACTATAATTGATGATAATATAAACCATCGTAGAACATATAGTAACACATATAATATAATGAATGTCGATTTATATGGATTTATTTTGTTTCATTCAGATTTTTTCGATTTGTTTTGTTGTTTAGGTAGTTCAACCAATTAGTACAAATATGAATACTTAATTCAATTTAAATGGTATTAATAAATATAAATGTTTATAAACCTACATTTTTTCTCAACTATATAAACACATGTCATATTTTTAAAATTTTTTTTTTTTTTTAAAGACAATTATAAAATAAATGATAGTTTAATATGTAGGTATTACTATAATTTATATTTTAAAGTAATAGTTATCAAAAATGTTTTGAATTTAAATCGTTTTCTTACAGTTTAAATTTTCGACGACAACAGTCCAAAAATATTTCGTTCTGAATACCAGTTTAAAATGTTGTTTATTGATAGTAATTTCTATTGTTGAATTATTTTGAAAGGAAGGGCTGCATATATTATTGGTTCTATAAAGCACAAACGTACAATTAGCATTGTTTGGCATGTAAGCAGATAATGTGAATTTTTTTTTGTATCTATTTTGATTAAACCATTTTTAATAAATGACCTTCGTGAATTAATAAATAAGAATAATGTGACAATTATGATTATAAATATATAAAAAAAATGCAACAATTCGAAAAACGTGTTCTGTATGATATACCTACCTATTATATTTACTAGTTTACTATTTCTGTGGACATTAGGTCATGGCTCATAACGCCATATTAGTAAAATGATAATAGCGGATTTCAGTTGGTATTTTATAAAAACCTGGAAGTATAGTATACGTATAAATACGTATAGTAAGTATGCGTATAGTACTGGTATTTATAAAAATATATATTAAAGTATTATATCTATATTGACTAAAGTCTTTGAGCTTTAGGCATCATATATATAGCCATATACTATGTGACTTTATGATAAATATTCATAGATAATATAGAAGAAAATAAACATAACTTATAAGTATAAATATTCCATATATATATTATATCTTATGAGATATGTAAAATATCATCTTATACGCTATTATTAAATTATTTCGTTTTTAAACAAAAATATTGTGTATAGAAATAATTAAATTATTTTCGTAAATCATTCTTGTATTTGCAATGAACAATATTATTGCTGCTTGTATTAGTACTTATTACTTATACTGGCTATATTAGATACTTGTTGACCTGTCGTTGATAATAGTATTATAGTCTATACTCTACAATCTATACAATAAAATAATAATTATGAGTGGACCATGAACGATAAATAAAATGTATGAAATAATTTAATTTATATTTTGTGAAGATTTTAAAAATTAATAAATAATATTTTATGGATTTAATTTAAAGTAAATTCATAATATGATGGTAGTTCGATTCAAATAACTCAAATATTGATATTTAATAGGTAATAATTAATTTCTTCTCCGACGATTTAAATGTTCGTTTAATTTATTGTATCGATCACATACCTATTTACAAAATGCATACCAATGTGACATAGATTTAATATTAAAATTAACCCCTACAGTGTTTTTTATTGAACTATCTAAATATATTAAGGTAAATTGAAATTACGTAAACCGTATTCAGAACTTCAATGCGCGATAATAATGTACCAACCCTTGGAAGATATAAGTGGGTTAACTTAATTATTCTTATTTTGTATCTTAAATCATTATTCGTTACTCTAGGAGTAGGTAGTAGTTAAAGTATTGGCAACATTGTTAGGTAGGTCCTAGGTACCACGAGAAAAAAAAAGGAGTAGGTAGTAGGTAGTATGAAGAATTTAAGACGTGGAGGCTTAACTATTATGTAAAATATACATTACTAAACCTTTGTATTCAAAAAGAAGGTTGTACCTAATCGTTTTCATACTTTTATTTTTACTACACAATTTAAATTATTTATCGTTTCAGGTACTCAAATAATAATACCATTAACAAATGAATAATCCATTTAGGTATTAAGTAGCTATATTTATTAAGTTTTAATAATGACCTATTTGATAAATTGCGTATTTACCTACTTAATGAACATTTAACAAATATGCCAATTTTGTTCATAAAACCATAAATTATATTTTAAGTAAAGGTAAATCTTACAAATAATTTAATAGGGTTTATATGTACGTAGTATGTTTAGGGATGCAATACAAACGAATAACAATACTGAATAGTATATTATACCTATTGTCTATACATGAAAAAGTTTGGCTTCTCGAACATATTATATCGACATTTGTGGCATTGTAACTAATATTGTATCATCTAAGTTAATGAGTGTTTATTATTAAATAATATAGGTTGTATATAATATGGTATTAATAATTTTGGAATTAAATTTTTCATCATATAAGTGGTAGCATGTATACACTTTTTTCATATTATATGCATATAGAAAGATATAAAATTAATTTACATACCAATTAGAATGGTTACTATCTGCAATAATTACAACTGTTTACTTTTGGTCGACGGTATTTGGCCTTTCATAGTCTCACGTTCCGAATTCTGTTTTATAATAAAATAATATAGTATTAATCATTTTTTTGGGAACACAATTAATGTCTTCATATTACCATTAGGTATTGATTATAAATACTAGTATTTATAATCAATGATAATATTACATAATGTCCGAATGTCGACTGTTTCCCTTATACTCAATATTCTCGATACGCTATACTACCGCTATATACATACTCTCTATGACGTTCCAAATGACGACGAAAATAGTCTGGCGTGCGCAAATACTTTGGCAATATAGACGGATAGACGAGCCGCCACCAAGGTTTAATGCAGATTATATATACATGAATATAAAACTCTTATATATAATATGGTATGTACAAATATAATAGGTATACGCTTTTATATATTATATTAAATGTATGTCGAAATCACTGCAATATAACTTAGCCAAGATACATTATGAATTATGATTGTCCTCAAATTTGAATCTTCTTTTACTGTCTTACGCCATTTATATAAAATAATGTATTCATTGTTGGTTTCAGAGGATTTTATTCAAGATCCACCAGATGAAGAAGAAAAGAGCATGAAACGTAAGTATGGTTTTATGACTTGTGCATAAATAAATATATATATATAATATTATATACCTATATAGTTTATATATTGTTACATATGTATCACCAATTTTAAATTATTATTTACTGCATTATAATATTCCATTACGCTGCAGCATATCTATGAAAAAAACCAGTTGTTTGAATCAAAATTTCGAGCAAAATACAAAAATACCTAATCATTATTGAAAACTATATTTTCTTTGATTCAAACTACTGAGTAAAAGTATACTGGACGCCTTCCCCCAGATCCAAAAATACAAATCAGTTAAATGTTCAAGTAGCAAAGTTAGTAATACCTATAGTATAGAAATTATACATACAGATTACAGGCATACGTATTGTTGTGACGACAGGAAAGTGCAATTAATTCAAGACAACTATATGAGTGAACTAGTGAGTGCGTTTTTTTGTCAATATTAAGTAAGCGCACAATAAATTACTTTTGTCACGGGCTAGCAAACTTCGTTACACAATTTTTAAATATTCAATGAAACAAATGTTTACCTATTTGACTATCACAATTCTTCTGTTTTCGTAAATTCTACTAATAAATGACCAATTTTGCCGAATGTTAAAGATAATATTGTCGAACTTGTGAAACGGTCAAAAACATAACATGATAATGCCGAAGCAGTAAATGAACATAATTTTAACAATTTCGTTAAAAGATTTTATTTTAACAGATCGTTAACGGACGGTAAGAAGAAGTTCTTAAAAACTTGGAAGCCCGAACCTACTTTTGAATTTCCTAATAATGTAATAATCAGTGGTAAAGATAAACGATCAAAAAATTAAAAATGTCAATACAGATGGTTGCATACTTTTTCATCGTTAGCGTATTCTACCAAATTAGAGGGTACATTTTGTAGGTTTTGCGTGTAGAGTTTGGTAAAGCAGGGGCCGGCTTAAATTCTTAAACACTTGGCGCTTTGGTTAGGAAACCTTTTCATAAATGTAAACATACGATGCAAACGTTTAAATATCATATATGACACTTCAGTATCACAAACAATCTGTCTATGAAAAATAACGTACATTTATCCATTGAAAATCAATTCTGATTATACTAGACACTGCAGCTCGGACACGACAAATTTTTGACAATAGAAAAAAACATTTCTCCTGTTATTAAAACAATCATTTTATGTGATCAACAAAATATACTACTGCGAGGTCATTGTAATTTCGGAAAATTAACCGTTGATAAGACTGATTTTAACGATGGGAATTTCCGTACTTTATTACGCTTTAGAGCTTTCGGTGATGCATTACTGAAATTATATCTTGAAAGTTCTGGCACTATAAAATATACAATTCTTATTAGTCAAAATGCTATGATTGATTCATGAAATTCAATTTTACTCAAAATAATAGTAGGCAGAGTAAATGAAGCCAAATGTTAAAAACAGCTAGTACTCGCCGTAGACGAAACCGCAGATTTACATATAACAAGTGTCTATTTGCGTTCGATATATTGATCTATAAATCGCTAGAATTACATATGAAAAGTTTCTTCAGTTTGTTCCAACAACTGATGCATCTGGAAAAGGTTTATCTCGACTTATATACATGACAATCTCAAACAATTTGGCATAGATGCACAACATCTCCGGGGTCAGGGATTTGATAAGCAGCGATAGCTGGGAAGTACAATGGAGTACAAACTCATTGCTTATTTAATCAAAGAACTTCCTAAAGCTATCGAAATATAATATATTTAATTTACCTACTCCTCCAAAAAATGTCTTGATAATATAAATTATAAACTATGAACCCACTCCCTAAAATATTTGAAAATATGCCACTATAATATAATGGTTATATTGTATAATTAGTGAACGGGGGCCCCGAAAACTATAACAAGGTAGGGCCCAGGCAGGAATCCCTGTCCCTGCTAGGCCGACCCTGCTTATATAGTTATATGTTCCTACTTAAACACAATATACCTACTCTGATAATCCGCTTTTAAAATTACGTACACTGTAAATATTGTAATATAAGTAGGCAGGGGCGGATTTATGGGGGGTGACGTGGCGATTACCCCTCCTTGGTTTTTTTTTACAATTACTATTTTTACTATATACTATAATTAAATTAAGGTACCAATAGTTAATTATAACTTATATAAGCGTTGTACTTATTTTTTCATAAATGGCTTAAATAAATTACGGTCAAGTCTTCATTGTAGGTACATTATTTATCACTCGAAAAAATTCCTACTCCCCCCCCCTCCTTAAACAAACTTCAGATTCATCCCTGTAAGTAGGTATAATAATAGCTAAGCTAATTATAGGATTAATAATATAACATCGAATTATAATGATTTATCAACTGAGGTAAATCGAAATCGGTTATGTTTGTAGGTATTCGGTTTCTGTGGAAAAATTTTAAAGGTGGTTTTAGTGAAAACATTTTGTATTTGCCAATTTTCCTCATGGTCTAAACATAACGGCGCCACCACAGAATGTGATAATACGTGGAGTGTAAACGACATAGACTTATAATATTATAAGTCTATGGTAAACGAGCACCTAATTCAACTGTCTGCAGTCTGCTAATATGCTTCCTAGATAATATATAGATAAAATATTTGAACGAATTATCAAAAGGATATTGAAAATGCAGTAAAAATAAATAATTTTTTATCAGTACATTATAGGTACAACGCATGGAAATAGCGAACTAATGGAAGACTATATAGGTTCCTAGTTCCTACAGTTAAATAATAACATTCATTTAAAGTGCCCATAAGTAGGAATATAGAACTATAAAACAAGAATAAAATATATACATTTCAAAAGTAATATATTATATATTGTTTATTGTATTTTCATTTAGTCTATCATCCATGATCTAACATAATATTATACGTATATTTAATTACTAAGTTTAAATTGAATACACTCTAATAATCGCAAAATCCATAAAAGTATTTATTTATGTATTAGTATATTATTTATAGATTTTGCTGCGGTATTGACTGGTCAATCAACAAAATCAAATAGTGAACTCAGGAAGATAGATTTCCCACCGATGTTGATGCAAGAAATGGGATTGGACTATGTGGCTACCGGACGTTTTACGTTTTACAGAAAACATTTATATTTTTCATTTTATACCAACAAACATGTTAGGCCTAGGATGGTGCAGTTCATTGATACCAATGGCAACATAATTGAAGAAATTGTATGGGTTAAATTGAGATTTGGTTAGATCGTAGAGCAGAAATCTAATTGTCTTGTTCTAGGCGTTGCTATCAAGCACCTCCTACCAGAGCCTGACGGGCAAAATTTGTGGAGTCTGGCGACGAGTATCCAAAGACTACAAGCGTTTATTACGTGATGAAAAGATATCGGTATCACTAGTTTGGGACACTGCTATCATCAGTGGCTCTCTTTACAGGTAAGCACACAATCAATATTTAATATACCTAACAAACAGTTTTCCACAGCTCTGCATGATTACAAAGATATATAGTCGACGAATTAATTAAATTAATTATTTTATATAATTTTATAAGGACCCACTTTTTATTTTTGTGGGAGACTCGAATTTTTGCGTTACGCCTTAACTTTTGTAGTACCTAACCTACCTATATTTTTATAATACATTAATTTACTTTTACATATTATTTACATTATTTCATTATGCATGATAGACAAAACGTTCTATACCAAGTCTATATATTTTATAAAGTAATGCGCATAGGACATAGGCGCACAAAGTGTATAGATTTGAGTATCCGACGTACGAGACATCTGCACACGGTTAATTTTTGTGTTTTCGTAGAATATGAATCTATATAATTTGTAATTGGACACCAATCAAATTTTTATCATATTTTCGTACTGAACCCAAAATAATGTAGGCAGTATTATTATATACATATAACTATATTGGGTATACCTACTCGCGATTTAACCAATATAATATAAGCTTGTTTTGCATCAAAAATATCCATCAGTGTAGTCACTAGTTTATATATACGTATAAAATATATTACAGGCACGTATACAGAAATACAATTTCGGGGAAAGGGGGGGGGAGTTCATAGGTAAAAAATGTTTATCGTTCTTAAAATAATGTAAATTTATCATTAAGACGTTATCACAAAAGTGCAGTATGAAATCGATCTTTATATGCAAATCATGAAGGCTGATGTGGATAATGCTTAAATTCATTTTTTAGATTTTACATTTTTTAGATTCTGAGAATGAATGATATGGTTGAATTATGTGTGTTTTTATTTCTATCTGTCATCAACATTTGGAGTAGTAAAATTGCTCCGATTTTCGAGTTCAGAATCTTTTCTGATAGAAAAGTGAATATCTAGTTGGTATTTTTGAATAATCAAAATTTTAAATTCTAAATAATTTTAAAAAGTGTTAAGAAAACAAAAAAAAAAAAATGGTAATTTTTACGCAAAATCAATTCTTGAAAAAAACGATTTTTTTTGTTATGGCGTGTTACTTAAATACTTATAACCGTGGAACATTGAAATTTGCATCAAATATTTATATTATAACATTTTCCAAGAACTGTAAAATATTCGAAATATTTTGTCTCTTTTTGAGCTAGTTAATACTTGATAAATTTATTGAATTTTGTAAAAAAAATTTTAATTATTCTAGTTAAAATCTCTTTCACCCAGTAAAAAAGATCGAAATTGTAATACAAGGTTCCTTATAAGTTTCAATTTAACAAATGTATTATTTAACTTACCAACTTTATCTATCGATTTTTGATATTTTGTTGTAATTCAACATCGAATAATCCTAGACACTCGAATATTAAAATTATAATTTTCCATGCACTGTAAAATTTTCAAACTATTTTGTCCCTTTTTGAGCTATTTGTAGCCATAAAAAATGTTTAAAAAGTTGTATATTATTTTTTGTCACGACTGCACTGAAAGCTTAGTTTTCGATGGCATGCAGTTGAAGCGTTGGAAAGCAACCTTTTTCTGTCCGGTGGGCGGTAAAGTGGAAATCCCAAAAAGTGCTTTGCGGGCATATCACGCGCTCTATAGGTACCTGCACAACCAGACAATGAAATCTATACCACGGTCCTTACAAAAAATAAACTTTTGGTTAAATCTTATATTATAACCTCCGTGCACGACGCTTAAAACAAATGAAACGAAATCGTTTATTTCATTAAATATTGTTTTCGTAGAATTATAGTCTGCAGACTAACCATGGTTGTTGCATAGAGATCTCTGCATTACCTTGTCGCCTGCGACTGAAATAGCTCACTTTCCGCCATTGCCGCACAATAAAATATTTCAGTTAGAAATCCATAAAAGTTTTGTTTTCATACCTAACATTAGACATTTTGATAGAAGGTTCCCAACAAGTTTTTCTACCTCTATCAAAAAGAAATTTTTATTAATTTTTTTTAACTAATAAGTTTGATTATTTGTAAGAAGTAGCTGGTAGCTAGGCCGACATAACGTCTCCGCTCAGAATAGTTTTTATATAGAATGATTTATTTGCAATTTAATTCATCGAATTCAAATACAACTACAAATCCATTATTACGACGCTTGTTCTACAACGACTGCACATCACAGAGCAGTACCCACTTGTACTCCCCCCTTTTTTTTTTATTACGAATCGGAAGACGGAAATGAACACCCCTCAAACAATGTATACGTGACTGAAATATTATATTATATTTTGTGTACTACGTATTATTAATAAAGTTAACGTAGGTTTAGAGCTCTGGACACGGAGGCATTCAGCTCGCTTCTCACGGGTGACGCTCGAGATTCCGGAGGTACAAGCATTGTGTCCATATCGACAATATCACCTTCCATACACGTACAAATCATGTTCAACGGTCCATTCACCGGCCAAGACAGCGGATCCTTTCTGGTCAAACTGAAATACGCCGGAAACGAACGCGTCATTATAGAAGAGGTAAGCAGCATTACACCTTGTGACGTTTATATTCATTCGACTGAAAGTCGTAAGACATGTGTATATATACGTACGATGTTATTATCGCGCTGTCGTAAACAATGATTGCAGACCATAAGAGTGGACAAGCTCACGAACGGTACGATTGTCGTCGAATTACAATCGCCCGTCACGTTTTCCGACCTAAACGCGTTGTCTAAACGAGACGTCGTCGTCACTCTGGAAGCCAAACAGTCTGGTTTCAAATTGCAGGGAGTCGTGGTGCCCCGAGTGTTCTGCGACCTCTACCAGACGTTAGTCTTGTCCAACGGCCATCAAATCGACTCGAAAAAAGACAGGTGTGTATAACACAACGTACGTCATAATAAGTCAAAAGTTATAACCTACGATCGCCACGGGCCGGGCGTTTGTGAACTATTGCGCGGTAAATACACTCGTTCGTTGCACGGAATTTAATCCGCGCCTCCTTGTTTAATACCCACTATAGAATAAACGCACAATCGTTTTAAAAATACTTTTGGCATTGCATTGTGATCAATTTGGCAAAACGCGGAAAAGACACACTTCCTCCGAAAGGGAAACTATATAATTTAATATTATATTTTACGGCTCGACGTCTTCAACGAAGCCGCTACCTACCTATATAGTATTAGTATACACTATATATATATATACTATATAGTATATACCAATACATTTTGCACGAAATGAAAGTTGTAAACTGTAATGGGTTGACCACACGTGTGAATGACCTCGTGTCACTTAAATTATTCACGTGGATGACTGAAAATAGTGCAGTTGGTCGCTAATGGTAGTTATTTCTTATAATCGTAGTACTGGTTGCCAGTCGTTCACCCGAGTAAGTGCTTACGCGTATATCATGCGCATTTTCGACGGGAAGAAGCGAAAAATTAAAGTAAATATTTACAATATTTCGGTTGTAAAAATGAACCCAAGTATATATATAGCGTGTTCAGTGGCGGCGCGAACTTTTTTAGTCTTTGAAGCATATTATATATTTTAAACATTTTGACCACCCACCCCCTCATTGGACCAAAATAAGTATCAAGGGACTTCGGCACTTCACCCCCCGCGACCAATTAAAAAATTTCTGAATATCATATAGGGCATAGGCAACTATAAAACCTCAATAATTTCACACATTATTATAATAAAAATAATAATACATTATATTATATAATATATTATAATTATTATTATATTTAATAATACATTATAATTACATATTATAATATTATATAAATATACATTTTTCTTTAGTCTAGGTACATATTAATGTATAACTTAATTTTATAGATACATCATACATGTATACATTTATAACTGCAAAAGTGGCATAATCACATTTATTTAAATATCAGCTTATCTCTTAATAAATCAGATGACATAGCATATGCGTTAATTGCTTCTTCATAATTGATACTTATATCTCTTTCACAGCTAAGAATCATCAGACTTTCCAATCGGTCTTGTCCAATTGTTGAGCGTAGTCTAGTCTTGATTAATTTAACCTGTATAATAAAATGTACATGAAAGACTATAACTTCAAAGTTCAAACTATTTTTGATAACACATTAAATAAAATTAATAATTATGTTAGTAACATAATATTACCTTTGAAAATGCTCTCTCTGCAGATGCAGATGAGGCAGGTATCGTCAGTAAACCTTTGTAAGCCAAGTATAAATTGGGGAAAGTTTGACTCAAATTGTAGTTAGATAAAACTTTAATAATTTGTTGTGATGTAATTGATGTATTTTCTTCACCGTCACTATCGGTCGAACTTTCAGAGCATTCATTTTGTTCCTTAGAAATGTTCTTATGCAGTTGCTTGGGCAGTGTTGGACAGCTATCAAGTAAACCCTTTAATGATGAGCTCAAAGTTAAATATTCATTTTTTAAATCGTTTATATTAATCCCAGGTAACCAATCTTCAATTTCATTAAATGCATCCTCTGGTAATGTCTTGCTTATACCATCACTGTACTTCAAAATTCGTTGAGGAGATAATAGACATAAATCTTTTAATATTTCTCTTGACTGGTCGAATCTCGTAGAAATGGACATTACAATAGCGTCAAGGACAATAAAGTATACTTCAGTTTTATAACGGTCATTAGGTGATAAACTTACTTCATCCACAGCAAGTTCTCCTGGCATAACTTTCCGCCGTCTTGGGCGGAGAACTTTAAACTCTGTCTCACGTACGTTATTTTTATTTACAAACAATTTAGTTTCGTCAACTAATTTCGAATATTCTTCGTCTGTTCTAAGACTTTGCAACCTTTTTCTGGAATCGTCGACTAGTGCTAATGCTTGTATAAAATCCAAGTTCTTAGACTGAAGATATTTAGACAGTGGAGAAGTAATTGAAAATATTTTTTGTATAAAAATCATTGTAATAACAAACATATAAGAGTTTACAGCTGTTTCTAGACCTGTTGCTTTTGATAAAGAGTCACGGTCAGAATCATCAGAATTTTTCAAAAATTTTAATGTTTGTACTAATGCTTTATATTTTTCAAATATTACAGTTAATGCTCTATCATGAGAAGTCCACCTAGTTGTCGAAAAATGTTTAAGACGGCGTATAGGTTTATTTGGATAGTTCTTGTTTTGTAATTCTACAAATTTTGCCGTTCTTTTGCGAGCTTTCATGTATTCATTTAATGCCTGTACATCGCCGAAAAAGTTCCTAGTTTCTAAACATATGTCACAAGTGTCTACAATGACTAAATTAAGTACATGTGCAAAGCACCATATATAAATTGCTCGTGGGTTATGGTTTTGTATATGTGTTCTCAAACCGGAATAAACTCCTTGCATTGATGCTGCGCCATCATATCCTTGAGCACAAAGATGTTCTTTCCAGTTCAAATTATTATTTTCAGTTATATTACAAAAAACCTGAAACATGCCAAATCCAGATGCATCTTGGGTGGTTGTTAGAGCTAGAAGACGTTCATAAGTTTCTCCATCAAAAACATATCTGACAACTAAGCAAAATTGCTCTAATTTTGATACGTCAGTAGTGGTATCAATTATTACTGAAAATATACCAGCTTTTTTAACTTCACTCAAAATTTTTGAACGAACAATATTTGATAATATACTTAATAGTTTGTTTTGGGTATCGTGTGATAAGAATGTAAGTCGATTTCGTTTGTGCTGTTCAATTGTATTTAAATGGTGTTGTAACGTTGGATGATACTTGGCAAACATTTTAATTAATTCTAAAAAGTTTCCTTGATTGGTTGAAAATGTCGATTCATCATGACCTCGCAGTGCAATATTCTGTCGAGCCATAAATATTAAAGAATCAATAATAACCCTAAGTATTTCCCTGTTTTCAGAAACTTGTATATTAGAACCTTGGATAATTTGTGCATCAATACGATTGTGACTTTCATACAATGCTCTACTTAAAACAGATTGAATATGATCGTTGCAGCTTTCATGGTTTTCAATATTTCTTTTTATATTTCTATAATCTCCAGTCCCATCTGAGGCAATTGTAAGTTTTTGAGCTTTTGGCAAACCGAATATTTTACAGGTAGTACAAAATACTTTGTCAAGAGATGATGAGTATGATAGCCACGAACGTTTGATAATTTCACCACATGACTGTGTTTTAAAATAATATTTTTCATGAAAACAACGAACACTGCCATGAGAATCATTTGTTTTTGGAAACTGCCAGTTACTCAACTCCATAGGGGAAGGCTGACAAACACCAAGATTTAAGAAATAACCTTTTAAACCACTGGGTATCAACTTTGGCCATTTACCAGGATCGTCATCAAACATTACTGTGGTTTTATCTGTAATAATATATTTTATCTATTATTCTTTAATTTTGTTAAATTACTAATAATTATTACTTAACTTACATAAACAGTAAAGGAACTGTGATAACCAACTAATTAAGTGTTAAACATTTATTAAATATTAAATGTTATCAATGGTGCTATATTAAAGTACTCGCAAAGACCCATATTTTAAAGTATCACTCATTATTCTATGTAAAATATTTAAGATGCTACAAGCTTTAGAAGTTTATAACTGTTTCTATTCACCACATTTGACGGTAGTTAAACTTTTTAATATAAACTATTTCAATTATTAAAACTACAAAAAAATCATACCACTAAACTTAATAAAAAAAAAAAAATGGATAAAAAATACACAGCTATCTACCTAATTACAAATTTATAAATAATATTTATATTTAAAATTTATACCTGACACCGATGATTCAATATTCAAGCTTGATGATTCAGTTTCAGTACACATATTTCTCAGCATTAAATGACTTAAATCATGAGAAGATTTAGTTGGCGTTCGCGTTGTTTTAACTTCTAACTCAGGCTCTTCAACTATAAAATGTATAATTTTATTATTTAATAAAATAAATATCTTAATAATGTTTATACCTGACATCGATGATTCAATACTCAAGTTTGATGATTCAGTTTCAGTACACATATTTCTCAGCATTAAATGACTTAAATCATGAGAAGATTTAGTTGGCGTTCGCGTTGTTTTAACTTCTAACTCAGGCTCTTCAACTATAAAATGTATAATTTTATTATTTAATAAAATAAATATCTTAATAATGTTTATACCTGACATCGATGATTCAATACTCAAGTTTGATGATTCAGTTTCAGTACACATATTTCTCAGCATTAAATGACTTAAATCATGAGAAGATTTAGTTGGCGTTCGCGTTGTTTTAACTTCTAACTCAGGCTCTTCAACTATAAAATGTATAATTTTATTATTTAATAAAATAAATATCTTAATAATGTTTATACCTGACATCGATGATTCAATACTCAAGTTTGATGATTCAGTTTCAGTACACATATTTCTCGGCAATAAAAGACTTAAATCTTAAAAATGTAAAACAATTTTTTAATAAACCAAAACTGAGCTTTATGACAGTTTGCTAAAAATATTATAATATATAATATATATAAAAAATGATTAACAAAAATATTTAAAATATAAACAATTTATTTATAAAAAAAAAGCATTCGCTAATTTAAAATTATATAAAAAATTAATTAAAGTTAATGCTGTAAGATAAAGTTTTAACTAGTAATTAGCAATAATATTTAATATCTAATATCTATAAATAAACACAATATTTTATTACTAATAGGATAGTGAAACAAAAAATTTAAAAGGAAAATATTTTGCCCTCCCCTAGACAAATTTTTGCAAACGCATTGAGTTCAGGTAATTCTTAGAAGATAATTGCACTATTTGCACTTTACTCTTTTTTGTATAGGTAGTATTTGAAATGCTTCTTATAATTATTTTTTACAACTTTGCCATTAATTATGGGTTGATTTACATTAATATATAAATACCAATACCATTTATTTTATACTTAATCTAAACTTAAAAATTAGTTAAATTCCGATTACCTTAAAATTTGATTAAAATATTTTTCTACTAAATATATATTTTTTAAATTTTGGAAATAAAACAAAAATATACCTGGTGTATTATTAATCGAAGTAGAAGATGTAGCGTCTGAGGTATTACATTGCTGATCAACTTAAATAGTTAAACAATCATAATTTATTAAAATAAAGTAGGTATAGTATACATTTTAGAAGCTTAGTAATTGTTTTTTTATACATACCAATACAACTCTTTTGTTTTTTATTAAAAAATCTATCCAAGTTTCCTTTTTGTCTTTTATTGCACATTTGTGTTTTTTTTTTACAAGATTCAATATGTCGATTCCAGTTGGTATCATTTTGATTAACACGTTCACGTTTACAATAATCACATAATACAGGTTTCATATTTAAAAAAAAAATTTGATATTTTGTAAGAATTTAATAAATTAAAAGAAATATATAAAATTAAAAATACTTATTAACTGCACGTCTGCACAAAACCACAGAATAATATTTAAAAAAAGCTCTGAGTCAACATTGTCAAGTACAGAACAAAACGTTATGATTATTCATTACCTAATAAAATACGCTATACGCTCTAGAACTAATAAGTAATAATATAAATTATAAACTGTGTTAGTGTGTATATATCTAACCAATGTCGACCATACTATTTTTGTTATAGTAATGGTGAGACGGTGAGGGTCGCAGGCACAATCGATGTAACATATTGGGATTTCCGTAGTTTTTATATAAATAGAAAAATATACGGAGCATATTACTTACTAAACATGTATGATAAATTTTATAGTGCCGAGTTCATATTCTTAATTCTTATTATAATTGTTATTGGATTAGGTAAAACAGAACTAAAATAACTACGACAACACACGCATGTCGATTGTCGATACAGTGACTTGGTAGCATACTAGCATACTGCATATTATATTATATTATACTAATTATAATATTTGTCATGATATTTATGTTGAGATCTTACAATTATACACCCACCCGGAGCCGGCTACCCACCACCCACCCATTTCAGACATGAAGCAATTGCTTCAAATAATCCTGTATCCCGCCGCCACTGAGCGTGTTACTAACAATAAAGTGCATATAATTCAAATCGTCTACATTGTTTGGTACTCTGTTTTCTACACGACCAGCTGCGGCGGCTGAGAAATGTTCGGCGATTACGCTCGGAAATAAATTATTCGCTTAGCGGTTATAACTATCTGGCGTGGTTCCGATTGTTTTGAATAATGCTCTTGTTTTTAATGCGTTTTGGCAGGACCAGTGGCGTGGCTTGGGCATTTATTAATAAGGACGGAGCGTTGGAGTATCGTGTTAAATTTGACAATAACGCAGTCACTGAGTTGGCTATTGGTAAGGTTACAAAAATAGATGCACTCGATTTAACGCAATCCCATTAAACACGATCGTTTAATTTTCCTCTGCGTTATGCAGTTTCTAGCGAGTCCCGTGTGTCGGCTCTCGATATATCCGAGACTATCGTCCAAAACTGGAGCAACGGGACGGTGTCCACCGTGGGCCCGGTACATCTGGAACAGTTGTACGCCGAAGAGTTGAGCTTGTTCAGTGCGTCTTCCGGCTTTAAGAATCGATTTCAATGGAGACCGGTGGCTGATGCCAGAGACACGTCAGGCGCGATGCTTCTGTCCAGCCCTGATGAACGGTCGATGGTCGGCATCTTATGGATGACCGTAGACACCGACTGTACACTGCAATATGAAGTGAGCTTTTGCTATATTTTATTAATAGGTATTCTTTAAGCTCATCTGTGCTACTGTGAATCACTGCAGCCGGCTATATAACCACGATAAAACAATCGACAGGTCGTCCTATCCGGTTCCAACGTTAAAAATCGCATCTTTGAACTATACATCGAAGACTCGCCGACTTTACTTCCCGGAGCACCGGTATTTAAAAGACTTCTCGAGGAGTTTGAGGGGCCGACGCTCGAAGGGTACACTATCGGCTTAAGCCAAGAAGAACTATCACGACTCAATGTTAATATTGTGCACGTGGACTTGTGGGATCCAAAACTGGGACAATCCATACTAAAAACCGAATGGAAATATGTTAGTTATTTTGTTGAGTAAATTTAATCGGTTCTGTCTATTTACTTAATCGACATATTATTATCAGGTTAATGTTCCTGCAATTTGTTATGCTCGCGAAGTGACCGATAACGATTCCAACAATATACTCATGAACGATGACGAAACAGACCATCCACACACGTCACATTTAAGTTGTTTACACGGTCAGAAGTACTATCAACATGGCTCCCAATGGACATCCTCAGTAGACGAATGTTTCATGTGCCATTGCCACTATGGTAGGGTAATATGTGACCTTATAATTTGTCCAGTAGTTCAATGTACAGTGCCTTCGGCCAAACCAGGAATGTGTTGTCCAATGTGTGAAGGTAAATATAAAATACTTGATAGTCTCAAGTTGAGACTATGTTAGCGCAAGCATTTTTAAGGGGTCTAATATTGGTGATTTTATCCGAAATCATAAGTACTAGTTTAGAGTACTGTCACATCAGCATGTTTTGTCTTTTACAGACATAATCTGACGTACCTATAGTATATAGCAATTTAAGTTCAGCAGCACTAATTTTGTGTTTTTAGTTTGTTACTTTCAAGTAGGTAGGTACCTAACTGTGTTAGACTATATATTATTATAGTGAATTGATCAGTTGATCTATATACTTAAACTTTAAAGGGGAGCTATAACTTGTGGTTGTCACTTGTCCGTTGATTTAAATTGTAATATTTTATATACCCGTTTTAAAATAAAAATATAAAAAACAACTTACAAACAGAGGTAATATTCTTACCTTTAAGTTTGATCATAGTTTATTTCACTTTAATGTTAAAGCCCACACAAAATTAGTTCGGCTGCACTCAAATTTTCTTTGTTATACATTGGTAAAACGAAGACTACACATGTAGGTAAGACATCCTAAACGATAATCCTAAAAGTATAGGTTTTGACTATCAATGTTCAAAAATGCATGTGCTGGGAAATTGTTTAATGTTCAAATTTTTTATACTTATTTTTTCATTAGATAACGCATTTGAAAATCAAAATATTTCAACCAACTCTTGCTTGCTAGCTGGACAACAATTTCAAGCTGGCAGTAGTTGGCATCCATACTTACCTCCAAACGGTTTTGACACTTGCACACTATGTCATTGTAATGTTAGTAATTCAAAAAATATGTTAAAAAAATTGATTTTAATCATTTTATCCATTTAAATATTAAATATTGTCTAGAATACATCTTTAAAAATAAAGTGCCAAAGGATGGACTGTCCGCCATTGGAATGTGACCAAAGAGTGGCTATCAGGCAAACAAAACGTTCCTGTTGTAAGGTTTGTCCATCCACATTGCAAACTACTTCTAAACCGACAGGCCCACTCGTTCAACTAGCCCAGGGTGACCAACAAGTCAATGGAGAGAGTGGTTCAGATTTAGAAATACTAACCAACGGTGGTTGCAGTTATCCTGTTGGAGGACCATATGAGAATGGTCAAGAATGGCATCCTAAAATATACTCGCATGGTGAAGTCAAGTGCATAAATTGTAAATGCAAAGTATGTATTAAAAAAATTGTATCACTTAATGTTATCATGCATTTAAAAATTTTAAAATTTTAAAAAGTATATATATTACAAAATCTCAAAAATTATTGTTCAGACTACATATTCTAGATAGCCAATAACTACATTATAATATTAATGTTTATTTATATAATAAATTGCTATATTAAACTACTTATTGTTTTACTATATTTATATGTTTATAAACTAAACAGAGATTATTTTAGTATATCAAATCATTATTAACACATTAATCAACATAATTTTATTTTATTCAACTGTTGTAATGTGTCTTAACTAAATTAAATTAATACTGTTTATGTATTTCAGTTTTGAATGAAACAATTTTGTATTGCAGTATTCAATGATAATTTTTTTTCAGGATGGAAAAGTGAGATGTGACCGTAAAAAATGTCCAAAGTGGTCTTCGTGCTCAGATCCTTGTTGCAAATCTGTTTGTCGAAGACACAAACGTCAACTATTTAAATTTTAAATATAAACAACACATTGTTCCTGAATAAATAAAAAAAAAATTAAGTGTAATAATGAATAGGTGCAGAATAATTACAAACTTTTATATACAATAACGATGAGACTCATCAAATAAGCAGTCTTAGACTTATGATAATTAATATATTATTATTGTTTACCGAAATCCATAGACTGATATACATAATATATATTATTTTTCTTTTAATGGGTAGCTGATATTATGTAATTGTCAGTATTAATTTAAAAAGTTTGAATGTAATTGTAAACATTTAAAAAAATATTAACTTACTGTAATATTGTAAATATGTAATTTTTTTTTTAAATTTTAAATTATAAAATTGTTGGCTGTCGTGATAAGTAATTTTTGTTCTCTTATTGAATTTTAGTAAGTCAAAAACATTAATATTTTATTAAAAACTTGTTTTTGTTTTTAAATGTGTACATTTTTTTTTTATACATATATAGATATATATCTTAAAATTAATATTTATTTACATTATATTGTTTTACTTTAGACAGAATTTTTATAAGTTTGATTTAATGCATGTATATTATATACAGTGTTATTGCTATATCACTCTGAAATTTTAAAATGAATTTATTAAGACACCGAAAAATTCATATGAACATTATGTTACCATGGCAACAATAAATTTATTTTAAAAAAGATTATTTTTTTATTATACAATATGAATAATATATGAATTGCTTTATTTTTTTTTACCTGATCACATTATTGAATTATATCTTGAACAATAAAACCGCACTCCGTCCACATCAGTAGTAGCTCTGGTATATTTAGCCAACAGGGTATTTACATTCAATTTATCAGTAGACAATTTCCTAAAAAAGCAATATTTCAAGTACTATTGAAACGATCAAGTTACTATTTTATAAATACTCGAGAAATGGTTGTATTTCATTAAATGTCCATTTATTTCTGACTTGAAATAAGTGAAAAAATCTTTCCAATATATCGTCTGGTAAGTCTTGTTCATTGAAATAACAAATTGTCTGTGGATGACTGGATTGATCAACAAGGACCGTACCATCCAATTGTTTTAAATTTGTAATCATTCCTGGAGAAACGGACAATTTCACATGATACGTCATATTATAATAAAATTAAGGGGATTGGTGGCGGACAGTTATTTAAGCCAAAACATACCAATCTTTATTCCATCATACTGATCGACCTGGTAATGTGATAATACTTTTTAAAACTGATTTGAATTCGTTATTATGTTTACTTAAAATCAGTCTGTCCACTTTTCCTAATTTCACCCCCACTACCCCCCAAACAACTACTAATTTAGTTTGAATATTTTAAAATTATGGAATTTTCAAACATTGATTATTCAGAATTTAAATCAGAATTCTTAAAATGTAGACTGACCGATCTCAAATAGACATTATAAGAATTCAGATCAGTTTTCTGAAATATTGCATTATAAGGTCGATTGGTAAGATGGAACAAAATGCATACAAATAAGAATGAATTGTTCACCATTCACAAGCATAATATCGCAATGGTGACTTGTACATGCGTGTGCGTAGACGCTCCACTGTTTCTCTGTCACACAGTCATACACACTAATGATCACTTACTCACACACATTTATAAGATCAGCATGTATGCAATAACAAAACTGCCTATTTTGGACTCCTTAAAAACTGTAACCACCGGTCCCCTTAAATATACAGTAATATAAATTAAAAGTTAACCTTCTGGAACACTTCCTTGCCAGGCTGTCTTAAAATCAGATAAATTAAACTTGTCACACGGACGTAAAAGTCCGACAGCCATAAATCTACACACTTTGTCTTCAATTAATGATCTATGTGTTTGACCTATAAACATATAATACATTTAATTAATGTATTAATGAATATATCAATTATTTCTCGCAATCAAGTACTTATTTTCAAATTAAGAATAACATTTTTTAAATGTCAGCAAAAATAAAATGATTAATTCCAAATAAAAATATAAAATAATTTGAATACCATAAATAATTAAAATGGACAACTTTTTTAAAAATTTATTAAAAGTAATATTTTCTAAATATGCATGTACTTATACATTTATTGAATTATATCTTATTTAGTTATTTAGTAATATTTAAAATAGAATGCTTCACATTTATAAAAAAAAATGATTACCTAAAAACACTTTTTAATAGAACGTAAAACGTTCTATAATTAATAAACTTACTTAAATTTGATGATACACACCAAGTACTATATTGATCAATAATGTGTTGCAATATTACCGGAGGCAATAATTCACCAAGAATTTTGAGAGTTTCATCCATAGGTATAGTATTATAAGGCCATGACTGTTCATCAATCAAATTTAATAAAAATGATAAAGCTCTACATTCATATTCAAAATCTAGTACTCTCCAATTACCTAGAATAAATAAAGATTAAAATAAATGATAAAAAGTTCAACATAGATTATTATATCACTATTGAATTTTTATCTTTAATTAAATTACCATCAATTTGGAATGCACCCATTTCTTTAAGAGCATCTTTTAGTTCATTATCACTAGCTTGTATTTTGGCCGATAAATTCTCAAATGTATACATTTCACTGGTTGCCAATATATCTTTTTCAAGTTCTGATCCTTTATAACTAGAATTTTGCAGTAAATGTCTCAATTTTGTAAGGCGTGGCTTACAAGATTTTACTTCAAAGTATGTATGGAATATACCAACTACCTGCAGTAATTAATTTATAAATAATTATCATAATACTGCCAGCTTTATAAAGTAAATTACTTTTCTGCTAGTAAGCTCCGTATTGTTGAACTCTTCATCTGGAAATGTTAATTCAGGAAGTAATAAAATTGAATTTGATGTTTCAGCTTCTTTAACATCATAGGTCTTAGTCTTAGTACACAATACAGCAGATTCTTTATGGTCTCCTTTGAATACTACACTATATTAAAAAAAAAAAAATTATATGAAAAGGAAGTATCTATAGAATAGTCTGAAATAGAGTTGTTAAACAATCAATAACATTTCAAAAGGACATTTTGGTTTGACTTAATAAATTATGGTGGTACATAATAACAAAATATGTAAGTATAACGAATAATTTAGATAACTATGTGCCAATAAGTTGTGATACTAACCTATTATTAAACTAAAATAAAACTCAATAAGCAGATTATTTGCAAAAACATTTGTTAAAAGAATTTTATGAGGTTATGATTCAAATTAATCCATTAAAAATTCAAAAATAAGTCAGTATAAATTAAAAACGGAAATTATGAATTTACCATATCAATATTTGTATACAATATCTATACAATTTTTTTTTTGTTATTTATAAAGTCACATGTATAATAAATTTACTATAATATTAAATTTTGAATACAATTTGTTATTAGTATGTTTAGTGATGATATTGAAATGGGTGGAAATCCATGGACAAGTACTTTCTAACTGATATTTTGAGTTGTTTTATTTACCAGTAAAAATACAATTATCTGTTGATACATGAACAGTATCATATGAACATACTACGTAGGTACTGTATGTATTGTTAATTATTATTAGCAATAATAGAAAAATAAATAAAATAATGAATTAGTTATTTTTATATTAAAGTTATTAGTTATTAGTTTATATTAAATCATACGTTTGACCACATTTAAGATCTGCCAGTATGTGTTCATCCAACTGCAACAGTTTGTAGTTTTCAAACTTCTCTCCAAAATAAATAGGTTGTACATTTGGCTTAAGATCTTTTTCTGAAAGTTTTGCGTGCTCTATGACTTTTTTTATGTCTTCAGCAGTTCTCACATAGGTACTAACAAAAATAATACATCATTTATAAATCAGTTAAGTAAATGTAATGTATAGTACTTACCTAGTTTCGTTTTGAGACATCTTTTAAAATAATTTAATTTAATTAAACACACATAGACAGTTTGTAATATGCATGCAATAAGGATTGCAACAATTATAATGAACTAACGATTTGGACTAGAAAATTACATTACGACAAGTCGACAGAATACACAAATTAAATTAGGTACGCATTTGTTATTACTTAATAATGTTAATACATATTATATTATTATCTTAATTCCTGAAAGAATATGATTTATACTTTTAACTCAGTTTTAAGCTGTAATGCAAATCGCTTTTCGTAATACATTCAATAGGTATTCATGACTTTATAATGTTTTCATGAGAAATAAATAAATTTGAGAACAATGTGATAAAGTAAATTGTCATACTGATTACTGCTTGAGTAGTTGAGTCTGGACTCTGGATTCTGGACTTCTGGAGATCACAAAATAGCGGGAAATTAAATCACATTGCTATCAATAACTATCACGATTTAAGATAGTACACAGTTTAACCACAGAACAACTGTTAAATATTTAACTATCTTAAATCGTGGAAACCATAAAATCACAGCAAGATCTGTAGATATACATATATGCACATGTATAAATGCGTAATCGTAAAAGTTATAATATCTAAAGAGGGTCATGGTTGAAAAATTCAAAATAATGCATATATTTTCCAAAAATCATGAACAATCCCTATAGTGGGCTAAAGTAGCAACCCTGATGTACGCAGCGCAGCCTGTGGCCGTTTAATCGTGCAACTCATTTTGGGAGGTTATCAGAAGCGGAGTTTGGTCTCCGTCTCCAATTTAGTATTTAGTATTTTTTAGTCTTTAATCTTTATTCTAGACTTCTAGAGTACGGTCTTAGATTATTTCTATTTTCTATAGTCTTCTGAGCATATATACTATGCTTCTAACTTCTGAATCTTCAGACCAGCCTGCTTCATGAATACAACAATATAGAAGCGACACTCTCGGGCGGCCAATATTAATAAGTCCATAGAATGAGCACAGAACAGATGAAATTCTGTGGTCATAGTTAATAGCAGCTTTTAGCTATGAAACTGTTAACATTGAACTTGTTCCATGAATGATTTAATTTTATTATTGTATGGACTATGGAGTCAATGTCGGTCGTTACCATCATAGAATATTATAATTATATGACTTGATGTTAATGACACATTCTCACTTCAGATTTTGTATTCAAATTTCAACTTTTGAGTCGTTAATCGTTATAGAATTACACGGACTAATATATGATAATAAAATAATATTCTAATTTATATTTACTCATGAAAGTGTTACTAATGGGTGGTTGCTTTCCTCAATTTGTTTCATGTCCTAATTGTCCTATATATAAAGACAGAACTGTTTTTTTTTAATTAATAATTATGTAATGTTGTTAATAATTTATATGTTTACCTTATACATGGCTATTCTATTCCATATTTACTTATAGTACTTAAAAGTACAGATTGTTAATTTCATTTAAAAAATAAAATCTTGCTCGTTTCCAGTCCACTCTATCTATTCTCTCTCAAGTCCGTGTAGAATTATGTTATATTTAATTTTAATCTATTCTTTGATGTTATCATCAACTGACATGATAAGCCAATGAAAATTAGTTTACAAATTACAATATTACAATCACGGACTAAGTCCGTGCCTCTTGGTTACAATTTACAAATGTTATAATAGTTTTTTTTTTTTTTATAACTAATTACTCCTCTCGACAGGAGGCACAAAGTATTAACTAAATAACAATTAACAGTAATAATGTTGTTTTTTTTCGAAGTTTTTGAAAATAGATCTATTTTCAATTTTGACTATTTTGTCATGTTTTTAGGTATGACATTTTAAAACTTTATCGATAATATTATTAATATTTCCGTTCGCAATTTCGCATTACCTAATTAATTTTGATGAAAACGAATCGGTAAAAAAATATTTGTTATTACTTAAGGGATTGTGTGAAACGATGAGAAAATACCAACAGTTGCTGTTGGTGCTCGTGTCTTTTGCCAGTGTCTTTTCACTGTTGTTGTACAGGTATGAATACATGCAGCTTTTGAACGTCTTAGAAGTGCTCAACTTTTTTGGTTACACAGCCGACAATGTGACGAACTGCGTTCTGCTGGAGGACAAGTTCTATGTGGATTTGGAAAACGATAATTTGTTGGCAAAACCACCTGTTTCTTGGGTCAAACGCGATCAGTACTATGCATACTCTGCCTTCTGGTCCGTCCAACAACAGTCTGTTCATTTGCTGATTTTGGGCCCAAGATCGGCGTTCTCTGGTTACGAATGTCGCGTGTGGTTTAAAATGACAGATCAGTTTATTTCCAAGCCGGCAAAACTTTCCTACAGCATTAAAACTAATAATCACGATCCAAATTTTCATCAATATGAAGTTCATTGCAAGCCTGATGACTTTCCTGTTAACACTGAACCATATGGAGTTTTGTTGGGGCGCGAAAATTCGTTAAAACTGTTCATACCGATAGAAGTTCAAAAAGAATCTCCCATCAAAGATGATCTAATTATATGTATTGCACCTGATTATTCTGGCATTCCCGATACATATCTTGTGGAATTCATTGCTTTTCACACATTGTTAGGAGTTCGTCATTTTGTAGCATACGATATTGGCATTCACTACAAAGTTCTTCAATTTTTACGTTCAACTGCTGGCCACAGAGACTTATACAAAACTTTTTCTACACTCTCTTGGCAGTTTCCTACGACAGATCTACAATTAGAAAGGTCAATTTTACAAAAAGATTGTATGCAAAGAACACAAGGTCTTGCTAAACATAGTATTTTATTATCGTGGGATCAGTACTTGGCCTTAAACAAGGATGAACTTAATTCTTTAAAGAATGATATTCACTATACATTTGAAATAAAGAAATGTTGTAATAATCAGCGGCTAAAAAAATCCTGGCCCATGGCTATGAAGAAAACAATATGTGAAAAGACCAACGAGACAATAAATACTATCATTGATGATCAAACAATGAATTACCAACAGCCTACAAAAATGGGATCAATACATAGGTTGGAAGAAATATGTGAAAAAATCAGTGGTAAAGATGACAAAAGTATGGCGAAGTATTTAATAAATTTTGTTAATAGTAAACTGTTGAAGTTATGGAAATCTCAATTAAAATTTTCCATTACTCATGCAACCAATAACAATGTGATTAATCTGTATAAAAATGATTCTTGAATTTATTTTGACTGTAACATTTAAAAAGGAATTATATGCATATATTTTTTTAAAGGATATTTTATACAAAATCAAATAAATATTACTATTTTTAAATAATTGAAGTAATTGTGCTGTCTTATTTTTAAATTTCAGCTTCCAAAAAACATTATGAAATAATGTAAATATATAAATTAATATAAACAAAAAAAAACCAAGTAAAACTAAAATACTTCAACCAATACGTTGGAAAATTACAGTGTTCAACAATCCAGCTTCTGACAATGTTTGATCATTATTGTCTAATGTTTTTGGAGGGTATGATGACTGCAATTTAAATGGTCTAGAAGCAAAGCTAGATCTTGCTCTGATATAAAAAGTAGTTAAGAAAAATATTCAATAAATCAGAGTTAATTTCTAATAAAATATTATTGTCTGAATTTGAAATTATTTAATAAGTATTTCTACAACACATAATATTTACAAAAACAATAAAATAATATATATATAATATTAATAAGTACTAAGTATATTGAAAATTAACAAAAATAACAAGGGATGGATTGAGCTAAAATTGTATTAAAACTTTTAGACTTTGAAAAATGTAATTGAAATAAAATAAGATAGTAAGTTGTCAATTACAGTAATCTGCTATCGTTTTCCAATATGTAAGCATGATTTTGCACAATCTATGATCCTCTTCCAATGTCCTACGTTAGATTGTTTAGTTTGCTGTATATCAATACAAAGATATCTTAGAAATTTAATATCTAATATCTATTTGGTCTACTTTAAAATTTTGCAATTAAGAATAGACATTATAGAAGTATACAATGAGTACATTTTTCAATAAAAATAAAATAATTAGTTAATTTATTATTTTTAACTGTTGTAGATTTTCACTAATTGGTCAATTACTTATTAATTATTTAACCAATAATTTATAAGAAATACATATTGCAGATACATATTATAATGGTAAAATAATTTTTAAGGGTAGATATAATTTTGGACAACAATATGAAATTTTTGAATTTAAAGTTAAATTCAATTGTGAACAGTTTGAGGATTCGAGATCCCATCCCTAACTCACTACATTGATTGTACATAAAAGTGTGTAATAATTTATCAATGATTAATACCTTTCCAATAATTTTTATTAAAAAGGATACGCTATGATGTAACGGCGAATATCTCCAATAGTATGACTATGGTTAAATGTGGCAACAATTCTTGTACCGTCTACTAATCTGATCTGTAATGAAGTGGTAGGAGCGTCTGGTGTTAAAGGAACTTCAGCTCGAGCAGTAGCTTCATTGACAACACCATTGTCTGGAATAATTTCTTTTGGGACTTCATTACTAACAACATCTGGTGCAGGGCTATAAACACATATTTGTGAAGATGCGTATTTAATTCAATACAATTTTTAAAATTACCTTCCCAACAAATTTCCAGATCCTCCAAAAATTTTTTTCTTTGGTTTAGATGGTACATATTCTTCATATCTATGATCTTCAACACTAACATGAAGTTCGTCTTCACTAGATACATTTGCTTCTTTCAAAAGTAATGGGGGAATCTCCTCTCTAATTTTAGAAGAGCATAACAATTAATAATGAATTTATTAATACAAAATATTAAAATGAATGAAGTATGAAGTTAAACATTGATAGTTATAGATTATATTAACTATGATCAAAAACTTTCTTAACACTATAATTTTCAAATTACGTCAAATTAGTCAAGATAACTAAAAAAGTTAATATTATCAGAAACTAAAAAATATAAGTACCAATATAATAGACAATAGACACAATTTGACTCAAATATTTTAAACATTAAATTACTAACCCTCTAGCTACTAGAAGTAGAAATTCTCTATTTTCTTGCCGATCAATGCTGTGCAATTCACCATCATTGATAGTAAATCCTTCTTTCCATACTTTCAAGACAACTTCTTCTTGATTAGATGAACGTTTTGTAGCAGCATTATGAGATGGAATGACTAAAATCAAAATGATTAAATTAAAACACTAATTTATAAGAGGGTCAACTTAATTGTATTCAACAGACCTTCAGTGTCATTTTCAGTTTGGCCTAATTTATAACCTGTACCAAAGAAATTTGATGCACCACTGTCATGTGTAGAACTACTACTACCACTTTGTGCCGAAGTACTAGCATACCTAAATAGATTTAGTATTTATATAGTTAATCTCTATGTGTACTAAAATCTCAAACTCTTGAACAATTTTTTTACTTCTGTGCCGTTTGAAACATATCAGTGATAACATCAGCATTGTTGCGTGGAGGTCCAATTACTTGTTGACCACTAGTGATTGATCCCCCAGCATAGAACCTCTGACCTTCTTCATCATCACTGTCTTTATCTTCAGATTCAGCATTCTTCAAACTACTGAAAGTCATTATTCTAAAAACAAATAAAGACCATTTATTGTAAGAATAGTAGTTCACCAACAGCATTTAAAATTTAGTAATGGATAATACGTCTACAAATAGATTCAGAAGAATGAAGTTTAATTACCTAGATTGTGGCTGCCATTTTTTTGGTTTTGCTACTGGTTTATAACTCGATATGCTCGCCATTGGCACATCCCTATTCAAAACAGCTGCAGGCCTCGATGAAGACTGCCCAGCATTACTGCTCAGAGGTTCATCGTCAGTACCTTCGTCATAGAAGCTGGCCAAAGCAGCCTAAAAATGAACAATATTATAAACAACATCATGAGGCACAACTTTTGATATTTTCTCTTTACTTCCATATTCCAGGCGGCAGATTCTAAATAAAATTTAGCTCTTTCTGAATCTACATTAGTTATACCAGCAAATTCGTTGACCTTGTTGCTTTGCTCTGACTCGCTCATTGTGTTAGACTGAGGCAATTAAGAAAATATACTATAAAGGAAATCGTGCTCAACAACTGTAGTATAAATTTAGTATTTACATGTATGTTAAATATTATAGTAATATTAACAAAAGTCAATAATCGAAACGTACTTGATTATCTCATACCTACAAAAAGCGCTTGTAATCAATTTTTTTTTTGTTTTTCTATTTGATGTATTGATGTAACCTAAAATATTTGATCAGTGTAGCCAGAAAAATATTTCTTCAAACGTTTTATTTAATTATTTGGCGTTCCCCACATACATATATAATATCATGGATTTGAAACACCGATGGTTGTAGATGTACAACACTGACTTCAAACAGTTGAAACCATGACAAATTATATAATTAATAATTATATAATTTGTCATGGTACTATGGTAGTTAATCAGTTATAGTTCACAAATGAAACGACAGCATCGGCGGGGTTCGGAGGACGGCCATCGAAAAGTCCTTCTCATTAGGGACCAAATGATTTCAGCGCTACCGGTGGTTTTTAGGGATTTTTAGTCACAATTTTAGATAGTACCTATACTCCTGTTGTAGTCCTGTGTAGTTAATGAGCAATTCGAGTGATTCGACTCTTTGAAATGAACTGAACGACTGGTTTTGTTTGGCGTCACCATAATATTAAAATCTATATTATCTTTATCAGTCATAGATTTGAGATTTCTATAAAGTATAGAGATCTGTGATCTCAGCGGGTCGTGGGCGTCACATTTCGTATCTTATAATATAGTCAGTCGTCAGCATAGAAAACTAAGTAAAGTCGTCAGTGTTTTATACTACAGAATTCTATACTATAGAATTATATAGAATATATAGTATTATATAAAAAACTGTGTTTTATACAGATGGCGTTGTTTACTCTCGGTCACCATAGAGACCCCCGCACGTCTTGTCTATTTAACTTAGATTCATGGCCACTGATAACTATCAGTGATAAGCTACTCGTTTCTAGCATAGGGTAATATTATTATAATATTACCCTATGGTTTCCAGCACGATTATAAAGAACTTTATAATCGTGGTTTCCAGTTCGTAATCCTATAAAAAAATAAAGTGATAAGCACTTGTCCGAAAAATGATAAGAGTGGTTATACGACGGTTACCCTGTAACCAACCTTGTGGTGGTGTTGCATAGCAAGCACGAATTAAGATATTATATCAAGTCTAGGGGTATCAGATCAACAGATCAATGCTAAAACGCCTATAAAAAGAGTACTATAATATTGAGTATTGACAATTGACTATTAAACAATTTAACATTATTAATTTCTATTCTATACCTAAGTATATTCAATTTTGCTTTAGTGCATAATTACTATAGTTAATTCATTTTTATATACTTGTTACTTTTCTTCATTTTTTTACCGGAAAGATAACTTACTATATTAAGTATATTAATATTAATTTAAAATATCTACTTTTCTCATCAGATATGGCTGACGCTTTTGACAAACTTCGTATGATGGAAGACGAAATGAACAAGTAATTGAAAACATTTTGTATGTTGCCAAATTTTTTTTTTTATATGGTTTAATGTTTGTTTTAGATTCGAAGAAGAAATTGGGATACCCAACTATATGGATGGAACACCTGGGACTCAATCATACGGTAATTCTAGTAATTATAAATTGATATAATATATTAAACATCTTACCACAAAGTTTATATTAGATATAATATTTTTGTAAAAATTACTTTTAAAATATATTATTAAGTTGTAGAAAATACCTATTCCGATTTCCGATTAATACCTATTGAAAATTCTGGAACTGTCTGTGACATAATAATGAAGAGAAATCAAATTTTGTAAGTTTTGTATTCAACTAAAGACAAAGATGCTAGTCATCAAACCGTATTTTAATTGAAACATTTATCTACCTATATGAATTACTTAATCCTATAACATATATAATCATTGATTTCAAATGATTATTTTGTTTTTTTTTAATGATGATAACTTAATTGAAAATAATATATATGTAATTTAAATAATTTGAAGTAAATACATTTTTCATAAAATGTTTAGCAGTTTTCAGTTATTAATAATGTAAATATTACAGTCTCATAGGTTAACAGTTTATCGGTTGTAAATATTTATCAAAAATGATAACTCATGTTATATATTATTAACTAGGGCCTGGAATCTGTTAAATGTTCATTATTCTTTTCTTTTAATTTAATACAATACATAGTATTTGATTAGTTGTATAAATGTATGAATGCTACAATGATATTGTTTTTGTATTTTGGTAATTTCATACATTTCCCAATATTTGTCTTAATGTAAAAGACCAAGGTTAATATTAAATAGCTGTTTCTTATCGTCATATCTTAAATGTTGGTTGTATTGAAGTGTACAAAAATTATATAAATAACATTTTTTTTTTTTTATTATTGTTAAAGGGTATAAGATTATTTTCAGTATTATTTTATTAATAATTTCACTGTCAAATATTCTAACCTGAGAACTTCTAAAATTCATAAAATAAGGTACTCTACAATATTCTTCTTATGGTCTAACATATTAACAAATTTTAAATTATTACATACCAAGCGTACTTGGTTAACTTGAAGTTGAAGGTATTGGATAAAAAGTGTGAGTTATCCAAGTGTAACAAAATAATAGGGAGTTCCAGGGACCGGGAACAGACGGTATCGGCGATTTTGAATTAACGAAGTTCAAAAATTTAACATAGTGCCAATTAAAATAGGGCAGAATAATAAAAAAAAAAACCAGGTAAGTTATTCTGCTATATAGAAGGTGTTGAGTATACTTCATCATTAAGTACTTTATACTATTTAAATATTTAGATAACATAATTAAAATAAAATTAGGTGACTCTTGTAAACATTACAAATTTGTGTTACCATATTTTACAACTGATTAACTCTGACAGACCACAGTCATTATTATAGCCAGACAGATGATTAATTTATTCATGAAATAGAAGCAGACTTTAATTGGTCGCAGTCATCAATGGTAGATGAAATGTGGATAATGAATCACATATGACAAGACTACCACAATCTACTTTATTTTGGCTTTTTGCTTTTGAGAGCATTTAGTTTTATTTATTTAAAAAATGTTATTTGTCTATTCTTATGTAACTAAGTAATTTTTATATAATTAGGTATTTAGGTTATTTTACTACATTTTAGACTTGTAGCCCTCTTATTCAAAGCATCTTTTAAAATACTTTCAAATCATCTAGGTCTGGGCCCTAGTCATAGCAACTTAAAATTAATAATGATTGTCCTACTTTCTTTTCTGTTATTTCAATTGTTATTCTTTATTAGAAATAACGTATTTAAGTACTATCAGATTATGTTATAAATTTTGTTTAGATAATTATTCAATGATGGGACAACAAAATACAATTGCCTCTCAAGGATATAATAACATGCGACCATCGTTCTCCAACAACCAAATGCTATTACAGCAACCACAACGGAGATTTAATGTCAAAGTAGACAAAACAATTGGCCCTGTTATTCTCAGGTATATATTATTTCTTCTCAGCTTCTACTGATCATCAATTAATGGTTCTATTGTTCTAACTATAATTGTCATGCAAGTATGCCATTAAAGAATAGGATAGTAGTAATATTATCTTTTATAGATACTTAATTGCTACTTAATATTTTCATAAATTTACTTTATAATATAATAATTTAAAATGTATTACTATTCACCAGTTTATAATGTACTATTGACAATATAAAAATTTGTTATTTATTCCTTGTCTGTATTAAATTATATTGTAACCACACAGGCTGTAAAATAAAAATATTTGTATGCAATTTTATCAATGTATGGAGAAAGATTTTCATTAAAAACGCATTATTTATAAGAAAAAAAATTATGATAATTAACAATATTGTGTGTTTCTAATTGAAGAAGAATAGCAATAGTAAAATCCCATTTATGTTTAAATTTTTACCAAAGTGATGTTCAGATGCATTTTTATATTTTTAAAATCGTATTTTAGTGGTGCTCCTAAACTGTATACATCTAAACCTGAACCTCCTCAGCTACCTTCAAATGATTTGATGATTAAAGCAGAAGACATACTAAAAATGACATCAAGCATCAATCCTTTAAAAAAAGAATCTAAGAAGTCACAACCCACAATATTGCCTGGTAAAGAAATGGCAGAGGCTGTTAAAGCAACATCTAAAACAGTTGTTGTATCAGCTGGAGGTAATGCTGTTGCCGCAGCTGAATGTGCTGCATCAATCCCAAATCAATCTGCCAAGAGCAAAGGAAAAAAAAATAAGAAGTTTATACGAACTTCTGGAGGACAAGTATGGGAAGATCAAACGCTATCTGAATGGGACGAAGGTATGTATTTTATTTTAAGTATTGATAAACTGGCATTCAATTATATACATTTAAAAAAAAAATTTATATTTTTGTTATGGTATGGGTTTACTATAATATATTGTAATAGGTGATCTAAATTAAAATATGTTTTCAGATGATTTTCGATTATTTTGTGGAGATTTAGGAAATGACGTCACTGATGAATTATTAGCTCGAACATTTAGTCGATACCCTTCATTCCAAAAAGCCCGTGTAGTACGTGATCGCCGCACTATGAAAACCCGAGGTTTTGGGTTTGTATCGTTCAAAGACCCAGCAGACTTTATTAAGGCTACAAAAGAACTCAATGGTATTGATTTTTTCCCTTTTTTACTACTCAATCTTTTTAAATGCTTCTATTATACATTTTTCTTTTTATTAGGTCGATATGTGGGTAGTAGACCAATAAAACTACGGAAGAGTATGTGGAAAAATAGAAGTTTAGAAGTAACTAAAAAGAAGGAGAAAGAAAAGGCTGCACTCATTAATTTATTAACTGGTCAATCTTCATAACAATTATTTTTATTTTTATCATAGAAGTCAACTAAATAATATTTCTGTAAAATTGTAAGCAGATAATATACTTTCATTTGACTTTTTGTACTTACCTTTTCAATAAGATCTTGCTCTTATAGTTTAAAAATAAAAATATATACAGCAATTATTGTAAGGGTACTAAAGTTAAACAAATAAAATGTATTCTTTAAGTATTAAAAATAAATGTGTAGTTCAAATTATTACCAAACAGGCCTAATCGACTTACAGTAAACTTAAACAGTTATAAACATTGTGTTATTCAATAAATTATTGTACAAAAGAATAGATAGGAATTAGGTATTACAGAAAAGATGAAATATTTTATACACAATACACAATACCATTATTGTCAAAACTAGTTTTATAGTGTTAAAACAACATTATATATAATTAAAAAATAACAGTACACTTCATTTATTCAAATACACATAGTTTATATATTTTTAGCATGTACTTTTTAAGTTGGATTTTTTCAGTACATGTTGTAAAGCCTATGATAACATGATGTATTCCAACTATGGATTATGTGAAATAGATGTGGACTGACTATCAAAAAAAAAAATCCAGAATATTATTGAGTTTTGTACATCATTATTAATTTTTTTTTTAAATATAAAACTGTACAATTTATTTCTTCAACAATAACTTTTAACGATTCTTATTTTAATATAGATGATTACAGTAAATATTTTAGTATGTAAGAGAAAAGGTACCGTCAGTTAAAGATGATGAGAATAAAATAAATTAAGTAAAACTATTAAATATGTGTAGGCATAATATCATAACTACAACATTCATAGAATGGGCAAGGTTTTTCAAAATAAAGTAATTAATAAACTTAAAAAATTTAAACGTGCAACAAAAAAAGAAAAAAATAATAATAAAACAGTAATATACAAAAAGACTATCGTAAGAAAAATAATTTTAAAACGAAACATAAAATCACAGTTTTCGATTAATTTGTCAATAATAATTAATAAATGATTTTCTTAAAGTTTAATACACAATAATAATGTTCTAACAAGTAACATCTTACTAGCTTTAAAAATATAAAATATACAGTCTAAATTGTATTTGTTAATACAATTGAATATTTTGATTATATACATAATATGTTACATATAATATAATATTTATACAGGTATATCACTATTTCCTGTTCTATTTAAAAAAAATATTTTGGTTGTTGATATTTGAAAATACAATGTATTGCTGGAAAAAAGTTATTTTTCCAGACAGTTTTTCAAACTTTACAAAAACCAATGGTCTGCATTTTAAAAATAATTTTGTAATAAGTAAAAAAATTAATATAACAATTTTAAGTCTCAATATAATACGTAAAATGTTAAAAATGTAATTTCAAATATCATTAAAAGTTTTTCATTAAATATCTATGATGTTAATTTGATATTAAACATAATAATATACATATTACATACATATATATATTTACAATGATTATGCCGGGTTGCATAAAAAATGTATTCATTTAATGGTTCAATAAAATTCATGGGCCACAAAATCATGTTTAAGGGATTACTAGCTCACTATTGATTCAATAAATGTTAAGTGATTGTTCATGCAACCTGGCATTAGACAGGTAATAGTTAGTGTTAGTAATCTAATAAATTACATGGTAAATTCAATAAGCATGAGACATAACTAGACCTTAAAACAAATATCATGGGGTGAATATTAAAAATAAGTATTTCTGTTACTTGATCATAAAAAAGTTAACAGAAAATAAAAGTTATTCATATTAAAAAAATTATAAGTCATTTGCAGCTGAAGTTCTTAAGAATTTAATTCTGTATTTGGTTAGTGAAAAAAAGGGTATTGAATATTTAAAGTACTTACAAATATAATAGTTATTCAATTTATTCAATTGTTTCTTTTATTAAATGCAAAATTGTTAAATGTATTAGTGATTTATACTTCATTTTATTGAGCCCACTCAATAAAACCAATATTTTGGTACTCAAAATGAATTTAAACTTTATTTATTAAACATAAAATAAAATAAATAACTAATTTGTCTGACTTTTAATTTAAAGAATAATATTTTAAATGTACTGTAAATGTATTAAATATAAAATAATTAAATTTAATAACTTATTCAGATTTTATTTATTATTATTAACTCTTACTTACAAGTAGTTCTATTATACTTGAGGTAATAATTTAGGAAATTTAAGGAAACAGAAAAATATATTCAAAAGGGCTGACCATTAAATTCAAAAGAATATATTCTCAAGAACTTCGGTTTAACAATTGTTAATTTTTTTTAACAAAAGTATCAACATACACAAAATAATATTTATAAAATATGCCTCGATCAGAGGAACTATTACATTGCATTAATAATAATAATAACCTAACTTATTTAGGAAATATTATACAGCTTTTAAAATTACAGATTGTAGTTTCTCATAAACAATACAATATTGTTATTATATATTTAAATTTTTTTTATAGGAACTTGTTTTGATGGCCAAGATGTTCATCATTACCTTGTGGTTGGATTTTCTTGTACCAAATATTTGCTTATGATATTGTATCCTAAAAAAAAAAAAAAAAAAAATATTTTTGTTAAAAAAAATTGACCATTTTAAGTTAAAAATGTTGTTGATCTACTTACATCTAGGAAATGAATGTTCAATGGAGTACATGTTTGGTGAGTCAGAAGCATTAGATATAGTCTTTCTTTCGTCTGCTGAATTATCAGACCAATCCACCACGTTACTACTTGAAATACAATGAACCATTGGTTGCCTATTTTGCATATCAGATAATGTTGACGATGGTGATAATGCAGCATCCAAATCAGCTGTTACAGAACTTGAAGGCATTTCTGGTTTAGCTGAAGGGCTTTGTCCACTTACAGGACTTAAAGTTGTTGTGTCAGGTGGGCTACCAACATAAGCATTACGGTTTGTAGCAACAATTAGGGCAGGTGTAGATGAAATCTGTAACACTTGTTGTCCAGCAGCAGTTTGTGTAGACACTGAGTGTTTAGCAAATTTAGAATTTTTATCAGAATTTGTTGTAGTAATAATGAAATTTCCTGATGAATTGGTTTTTTCAAGAATGAAATTTCCACAGAGCTGTTTATCGGCAGAAGTTGGACTTGTAATTATAAAACTTTGGGTTTGCTTCTCAGAATTCATATTATTTAAAATAAAATGTGTGCCACCTGACTGTTGCTTATCTTTAGGACTCAGAATAAACCCTTGTTGTTTATTATCCGCAATAATATAATTTTGGCCTTGTTTTTCATTTATAATTAAATTTCCTTGCTCGTTGCCTTGTTGTCCAGATACCATGGTCATCTGCTGTTGAACAATGGTTGTGTTTTGTTGAACTACAGTAGTATTTTCTTGATTTTGTTGAATAGAACATGGTACTACATGTATGTAATCATTTTGCTGTTGATTCCTATTCTGGTTTTGTGACTGATTAGGGCTTAAGCTGGCTAAAATAGGACTCAATTGGCCAACACTATTTACGATAAATTGATTACTTTGTTGTGATCTTTGCTGTGTTTGAGGGGTCCTTAAAACCATTCCAGTAGGTAATAAATTTTGACCAGTATTAGAAAATGGGGATATAACATTTAATTGTACTGTGTCTTGTAGTATAGAATTGTCGGCCATAACTACACCACCTAAATTTGCTGGTACAATGAATTGTTGGATAGACGGAAGATTATGAACAAGACTAACAGGTTGTATTACATTAGTTATAAGTTGTTGGTTACCATATTGGGTGGTTTTATTTGGTAATATTAATGTTTGAACAACAGGCTGATTAAAGTTTTGCTGTTGAGGTTGTAACAATACACTAGAATTGTTCTGATGATTAGGAGATATTTGGGGTGATTTTCGTTTTTTAGAATTAATAGTTTTACGTTTAGAATCTGGCGGAGATAATAGATTAGAGCCTCTTGGTGAAAATGCTCCACTATTATCAATATTTCCTGTAGCAACAGCTAGTTGTGGTACCTGTACTTGATCAACAGTCATAACATTACCTGGCTGAAGTAATAAGGTACTTTGACCTCCCTGTAAAGTATTTACAAGGACAGTAGGTTGCTGTTGCACTGTTGAAAGAACTTGGGAAGTATTAGGTGATTGTATTTTAGTTGACGCCATTATAAATTGTCCATTACTTGTCAATAATATATGGCTTGGTTGAATACTTGATTTTTCTGAAGACGTAGGTACTTGTATGCTACTTACAACACTTTGTACCATTTCTAAAGGGGTTTTGGATGTGACTGGTTGTTGTCGACTAGGTGGTAATACTTGGTCTTCAGATGTGTTCACTGTTACCACAGATGTATTGGCTCTACCAGCCAGCACTGAAGTAATTGTATTTGAACTAGCTGTTCGACCACTAGCCATTGTTGTAACATTTGTTGTGTATCTAGGTTTTTCTTGTCTGTACGGTCTTGCAGGAGGAGATAATGGTGAAAATGAATTGGTACTTATTGTATTATTCAGTAGAGCTGTCTGTTGAGCTAAATAGCCGCTTGGATCATCCAAAAATGATGGGTAACTGTCCTCTTCAGATGGTGACTTAGATTTTCTACCAAAATTAACAGTTTTAGTAGATTGTTTAAGTGGCTTTCTACTTTTTTCTTCTACTCTGGGAACTTGGGGAATATGATGATGAATGGGAGGTACTCGATCCTCAACTATTTGTTTAGAACATTCTTGTTGTGATATTTGTTGTTGCAGTATATGTTGTTGTTGCTGTATTTGTTGTTGATGAATTTGTTGTTGCTGTATTTGTTGTTGCTGTATTTGTTGTTGTTGTATTTGTTGTTGCTGTATTTGTTGTTGCTGTATTTGTTGTTGTGGTATTTGTTGTTGCGGCATTTGTTGTTGTGATATTTGTTGTTGCGATACTTGTTGTTGCGGTATTTGTTGCTGCTGTATTTGTTGATGTTTATTAAGCTGCCAGGGAGGTGTTGATTTATGTAGAGGTCTGGATTGTTTTGTAATTGATTGTTGTATATTTTGTGTATTTATTTGTTGTTGTACTTGTTTAACTTGTGGAGTTTGTGGTCTTATCTGTGGAACATCAACAGGACTTTGGTTATTAACTGTAGTACAAACATTATTTTTTAAATTACAATCCATATGATGATGACACTGTGACTGAGATTGAGGCTCATACTCATATTGTGATGGATATTCTTGCGTTCGATTATTTCTATTATCTGGATAAGATTCTGTATAATTATTTTGATCTTGGTACATATCTGGATAATATTCATGATTTGTAGATTCATTCTGTCGTATATGCTGTGACTGTGGTTGCTGTTGATATGAGTTTATTTGGTTACCAAAACTAGGATTTTGATCACTCGAATTACAATAGTGTCCACAATGACTAGAACAATTGAGACGACAACTCCCTTGAGTTCTTAGACCATCATAATTATTATATTGAATCTGTTCTGTTTGGTACATATTATGTGTATTTTTTTGATAATATTCTTGTGATGCCATTTCATTTTGATATTGTTGGTGATGTGGTTGACATGAAGAGTCCGGTTGTAATACAGTTGTTTCATGAGATCTACATTGAGGAGAGTTATACCTATAACCGTTTCGATATGATTGTTCATATCCTAGGTCTTGCTGGTATGAATGATTTTGGTAGTGAGGAACTCTTGGATTTCCCAAACCCATTGATTGGGATTGGGTATTTGGTATCGTTGTTCCTTGAGGATTAGGCATTACATTTTCTTGGGAATTTGGCATCACAGTTCCTTGAAGATTAGACATCATTGCACTTTGAGAATTAGGCATAATTGGTCCTTGGGAATTTGACATCACAGATGAACTTTGGTTTAGTATTGGTGGGGTTTGAGCATTTGGCACTACATGCTGCATACCTTGTGACATTAATTCTGGTCCTTGAATATTTAACATAGGTTGTGGAGATTGAGGATTCAACATTGCAGATGTTCCTTGAGACGAAAACCTTATTTGATTAGGAACAGTTGATTGATCTGGCCAATGCATCTACAAAAATACAAATTTTACATTATTAACATATTTTAAAAACATAATAACATACAGAATTATTAATAAAGTCTCACTTGGTGTGAATTTGAAACTTGTGAGAAGTTTTCTTTTCCGGCTTTTTCACCTTCATAAGGAGGAAATGAATATTGTTGTTGGACACCGGAAAGTTTTCTTTTTTTTCGATTTTCTGCCATTTCTAAAGAATATTTGCTAAATCTATTTTCGGGATTGTTAAACATCATTTTTCTTTTGTGATTGCAAAGATTGGTCATAGTGTTGAGGCCAGACGTAGGTTTCGTCATTACCTATAATTTAAATACATATAAATCTATATTATATATGTTTTGTTTTGTATAAAAATGTTATATTTAAATATGATGTATTTGATATATATGAATAATTGGATAAAAGATTTATATAAGTATGTAATAACATTACAAATAAATATGTGGGAGTGTCACCTTGGGGAATTTTTTGGAGGATAGTAGACTTGTCAAGGACAAGATTTGTGAATGGTTAATGGCTACGCCTTGATAATAATTATGACACTTCGTAAATGAAAAAAAAATCAAGGTCAAATATCAAATAAATCATTATATGCATGTGTATACACAAATATAAAGATCGTGAGAATCGTTAAATATTTCATGACGTCTTATACATTCCTTATACTTATGGCAAAATGTATTTGATAAAAATTAACCAAAAACTATTGCAACGAATTAACAGTAGACATTTAAATTTATTAGGTAAATATTTTAAATGTTTCTACATTATTTCTATTACCTAATAAGTACGACAAAACAATGTAACAATGTCAAAAAATAACAACTACAATCTATTAAAAATAACTTATGTGGTTGCAAATAACCACCATTTATCTATTCTGTGTAACCACTTACCTAACAGAAACTTAAAATAACGAGTAAGAAGTCCGGGTAAAAAGTAATAATAATATTATAATGACATACGAATAGAAATGTGTTACTATAATATTATCCATAAATCATAAATAAATAGTCAAATATGTTTATAATAAGCCAATATTAAATAATAACTTTTAACTTCAATGAACGTCTATAATGTGTTATGGGGGATCAATTGTATGTATAGGTACAAATTATTATTCGTGACCATTTAGTTAAAAGTTATTTATTATTTTATTAGTATTGTTTGAGTTCAAAAATAAATTTGTTTTAATTACATAAAAAAAAAAATCTTTGTTTAATGAATCATATTATGTCAAATTGCATGACAACAATTTAAATCCTCAAATGTTTAGCTGGCGCTCGTTTGCGAATTATTAATAGCATGTTTAATACAGTGTATATTTTTATCACCCGAGCGCTTTGGATGGGTCCCAAAAAATATCATCAACCTGCAGAATTTGGTTTGTTTCACTTTGTCTAAACCCAAAATGAACAACAACATTAGACGATAATTACCACTCAACAAACATCTACACAATATGTAGGGGAAAACAGTAAGAACTCAACAGTTTCGGTCTGCCAGTCACAGACATCTTGGTAATTCGATTGTTGTTTTAAGAAATTCGTTTCCGTCGAAGTTAAATATTCAAAAGAAAAATAACATGACCTTCATGGTACTTGATCACAATATATTGTAGGTCTTAATAGTTAATTGTGTATTAAAAGTTTTAGCATTTTTAAATAATTAATTCAATAATACTAAACAACCATTGTCATCTTTCAATAGATTTTGTATTACAAACTTGAAACTAGGATGTCCAATGGATCTCAAATTGTTTAGTCAGTCTAAAAAAGTAACTTGTTCTGACAAAAATCTCCATTATACATAAAATATATTATTATTATTAAAATGTATAATGTTATAGATAGAATTAAAAATATGATTCTATTGACTTAAGATTAATTTTGTATAAACGTGTTTATAAGCAAGACTTACTATAACATTTACATTTAAAAGTATTGGATAGATTATAGTATTATACTATCTTTGTTTGAGCGGGCAAATAAATAATAACTACCCTATAATTGAAATATTGTTTAATTTTGTAAATAAATTATAAATTATCATTATTAAGAAATGGATTTCAATATATTTTGTCATGAACGCAGAACAAATTTTTAAAGGTTTAAAATTAAGGTGCAAGATCCACTATTTTCGTAGTGACATACAATTTTTGTAGTACAAATATGATATACTTACTATAAACTACAATTTTATATCAAACAAATTATAATAATATTATGTGAGAAGTATGTTAAAAAATTATATTTCATTAAAATATATTGAAGTATAATATGGTACCTATGATAGGTTATCAATGGCTAATTTATAGAAACACTTCAATACTGTTAATCAGACTCAATGTTTACTTTTCAATTGTATTTATGAACACACATAAAGGATATTTTATTAATAAAATTACATTCAAACGAACTATACAAGGAGCCGGTAATCGCTACACGGAGTACTGAGCTTTGGTTAATTTTTGATGGTATAAATAACATAATAAACGAATTATACGATACTAAAAAAAGTACTTCATAATTAACATCAGGGAGACCGGTTTTAAGCATAAGCATAAACCGGTTCCCTTGACATCTACTACAGTAAATGATGATTACATTTTTTATATTTGTATTTGTTTTTTTTTTCAAGCATGGTTTTACAAAATTTCGATATAAAACTTTATAAGAAAGTCATAATTTTATAATATTGTTTATTTATTCACTAGCTTTAGAAATCTTGACAAAATAAATTCATTTTTTAATCACAAATTATTGTTTAATTAATGCGAGATAAAATTATAAAAACTCTTTTAAACTTGATTAGGTTTGTTAGCACTTATGTAAATATTAATATTAATCGACAAGACGACAACTGTAAATAAAATTATATATACCCCATAGAAATTATGTACAAATTTACAAAAATATAATTATTTTAACCTTAAAAATATTACTAAATAAACTATAACTCAAAAGTTTAAATTTATAAAAATTTGAATTAAATAAAACGTCATTGATGGTGTGATCTAAATTAAAAGACTGATGAGTGATGGTTAAGAAATGCAATTAAATAAATTAATGTAAAGCGTTGTCTTGTACCTAGAAAGTTGATAAATTAAATAACAATCAAATATTTCCAAACTTTCTAGACTTTTATACGTACAATATTATACAAGTGGTGTCATATTTGACTCAAGAATGATACATTTTTAATATGATAAATGAGCATCAACCATGTCATTTTCAGTCACATTTTAAAAAAAAGTACGTCAAACCGACTGTTTTATTTTACAATTGTACAACTATTAAAAGCAATAAAATACGTAATATAAATTAATAATTTATATCAAATATTTATTATATTTTTTAACATTATAAAATAATGATAAACATGTACGATATACGCATGATAAAATCGTAGCACTTATAGTGTACACGATGGATACTGTAGTAGTTTGTTAACAAAGTGTTGTTATTATTATTAAATTAAATTACTACAAAGATTTGTTTGTGGAAATTTAGTCCCATAATTCACGTACATTGTGATTGATAAACTACAAGCGTGAAGCAAGGCTATTTATTTCCTTTTTCTATATTATTGAACAATATTTATTATTTTTGAGATGAGAATTCTGAAAAAGTTTAGAGTTAAAATTATACTTTATGCATAATAAACATGTTGGCGCCGATTTGTCATTTTTAACTAAATGCTGTAATTTATGTTAACACATTATTTTTAAAATTGTTAACTTAAATTATTGTACATCTTATATATAAAATTGACCTTGAATTTCTCTACTTGTTTTATATCTTGAATAAATTATAAGAATTAGAATAATACAAATATTGAAATGTTTAAATTGAAATACAAATTGTAAATCACTTGAACAGTTGTATATTTACTATACAGTTATTACTTATTAAATTCATATTATTCAAATTAAATAACAATCAGGTTCTCTCTTTTATGTTTAGAAAGTTTTAAAGAAATCAGTGACATACGTTTCTAAAAAAATATTTAAATAAAGTAGTCCAAAATATTATAAAAAAAATTAGAAGCATCTCATCGGTCACAAGCTCATACGGTCCTATTATAGACGATACACCCAGCATTTTAAATTGTACACTACAATGGCATTAATATTAGTCAACACAAAAGTAACACACATATTAAATCCTGTTTGAAATGTATTAAACTTAATATGGCTAAAACAATTATTACCAAGAGCTGGAATTAAGTAAATTAAAAATGTATATTAATGTTGCCACGATGAAGTGTGAAGGTATCTTTATGGGGCGGGTATATGCATAAAGCTGTCATTATAGATAACAAAAAAGTCAGTGGTAGGGAAAACCCTGTCCAGAAGAGACTTGTGAATTATGAATACATGAATCTTAAACTTCCGGTAACTTAATGACGTATTTAGGTACTCTACATTCAAAAAAATATCTGACTGTTCAAATCGTATTATATACTTAGTACAAGAAAAAATAATCTATTCATCACCGCATAAGTTTACTTTTTTAATAAAAAAATTAATAACATTATAAAATACACATAACGGTTAGAAATGCATATGTACGTCATAACTGATAACTATAATAAAATAATTATTAAGCGTGTAAAAATAATAACAAGCGCATTGTCTGTGCCCACGATTATGCCGTCTAAATTACGACGTTAGTTTAGGAACCAGCAACTCACACCTGGTAATACTTATATATGCTATAGCTGACACCTGCCACCTAACTGCTGCCAAATAACGTGTTGACGTATATGCAAAGACGCATACACGAAATCATATGTGCGAGTGCATATTACTGCACAAACTTTCCCGTTAAATAACATTAAATTAAGAAATTAAATGTTTTATAAAGTTCTCAGGTTGAACATAAACGTTAACTTAAATAATGACTAAAATACGAGAATACAAAATTAATTTAAAAGTTTCTTATCATCATAAATAAATAATTCTTTTCTCCTATTATTATTATTATTGATATAAATATAAAACAGACTTTAATAGGACATTTTTTAATATTTTTTAATATATACCAACAAATAACAAGAAAAAAAACGTATCGAAGACGGTAGGGAAATTTTTTTCACAAAGCTTCCCCCCATAATTCCAACAATACAAAAACACTACTAAAATATATAAGTTAATAGGTACTTGACTCACAAAATTATAAATTGCCATGACTTAATTTAGTTTTGATAGTTTAAAGATTAGTTACAATAGTAAGTCGTAACTAATATAAACTAAATATTTTAAAACTAGCAGTTATTTAAAAATTTACTATAAGCTAAGTAAGTACCGAGGTAAGTACCTATATTATACAGGTGTATGTTTTTACTAAAACGATTACAACATGATTAATGAAACTAAATTGACTTAAAAAATCCAGTTTTGTTTAGTATTATTATTTAAAATTACATTGATCATCAAAATATCACAGCAGTCAACAGTACAAATTTACATCGCATTTATGAGCCATAATTAGTGTAAGTAATTATTTGTTTACTAAGTTCAATTGTTCAATAATGAATGAACAATGTAAATAATGATTAATCCAGTCCGAACGAAGTTTGATAAAAGTTACTTTAATGAGATTGGAATATTGGATGGTGTAGATTGTAGACTTTATAGAGAAAACAATGGGGCTGTTTAACATATGTGATCAATATAATGGAAATGTATAGAAGAAAGGGTAATACTATATAATGTTTTATCGAAAATGAGCTGGAAAAAGTTTTTCCTAGTAGGTAAATGTGCATTGAAAACATCAATACTGTACCGGCTGTACTATTCTACCAATTAACCCCAACCAGCGATAAAATGCTCGATTATCCCAAGTATTAAAAAATAAAATACATCTCAAAAATCCAAGTTAACTTATTCGGCCTTTTGGAAATTGTGTTTGTATGGATTTAAATTTTTATATATTTACACGAATGAATTGTGATGATGTCTTATTATATATTTGTATTTAATTTAACGTATAATACAATACAGTATTATATTGTACAACGTATATTACGTATACTATTATTATTTTTCATCGTTATATTTCAAAATTAATTAAAAATATTAAATTAAATTATATATTATGTTTTTTTTAATAGAATACATTTTTTTCATGATTAATAAGCAGAAAATAAATATATATAATACAAAAATAAGTAAACTATAGAAATTTTAATTCACCCCTTTCTTAGGGTCCCAGAGAGTATGCATTGGAAATTTACTTGGTAGAATTGTGACACGAAGGGTGAAAAAAAATTATATAGGGGAGAAGGTCAAAAACGTATGACGTCATTTATTAACAATCTAAAAAAACGTGACGAATAGATTCGTTTAAATTAAAAAACAACATTCGAGTACATAAAGCTTCAGCAATTCAGTTCATTCTTGCCAAATAAACATTTTTACAATGCGAAAAATACGAAAGTAAAAGTTTGAGTTTAGGTTTAGGTATCCCTGGTTTGTCAATAAAAATGCCGAATTTTTTATCAACAGTTACAAACCAGGAATAGCAGCTGTTGGTAAAGATGTGAAAGAGAGAGAGTGAGGAGTGAGAGAGAGAGAACTAACGCTGTAAGTAACATCTGCCTGTAGGCTTCTAACATTGCTTATAATAAACTGGTATATAAAAAGGGTGAGTATTATAAAAAAATTACGGGAATAAGTGAATAACAATTGTCAAAAATTGTTTTAAATATGTATGTGTATATATTTCATTACCTTTGCGTCGAAATTAAAAACGTGTTCACACTGAAAAGGACATTCAAGTCCACATTTGCATGTACCCTGAGTTTGCAAATATATTTTAGCTTGATCCAACGAATTTAGAACTGCGTTGCTAGGACTGTAAAATAAAATAACGAATAGTTATTATAAAATATGTAGTAACTTTACTATATTTAACATTTTAACTTTATACGTTAAAAACTTGACACCATACTGAGCAAATTAAAAACAAAATAATATTAATAAAACAATAGAATATTTAGAAATAAACAAAATATTAACTAACTACGTAATAATTGTAGTTGAATAATTGTAAAGTATATTAAACTTCATCGGCTTGCTTTAATATTATAATACTTAACTAACAAATATAATAGGTATTTAAATTCCAGTAAGTTATATTATCGTTAATTCATTCAAACTCATAATAAAAACATTGAAAATTATCATTTGAAAAACAGTTATATAGTTGAAATTATTATAAGGGTGGTGCGAAGGTTTTTAACCAAAAGGAAACACGCACAGTGCTCACCCTCAAGTGTTACGGTTCAAATAACTATCACCCTTCTAAATATATGTATATAATAATGTTCTATAAGATAAAAAGTTTTTTTAGATTCTTTGTGATAAAATTTTTTTAACAAATAGTTTTTAATGATATCAAAAATTATACGAAAAAAAAGAATAAAAATAGTTAGGTATAAATTTAAATATTTAATCTATGCAATTATGTTCTATTTGATGGTGTTATTTTTGTAATAAATTACAATTCGTATTTTTTACAAAATTAAATCAAAATTAAAATATTAATTATTATTATGTACTGTAACGTAGTTCAATATTCTAATAATAACATTTTTATACTTGCTGTATACCCTCGTGTATGCCTGTATGTCATATAATATTAGTAAAATTGAATATTTTCAATAAATCCTGACAGCTGGTTATAAAACCGGTTACTAAGACCACGATGAAATTTTAATACAGGAATCGTACCATTTAAATTATCGTTAAGACAACCAAATACATGAAATATTTAAGAATTTAAGATTTTGAATAGTCCTTGAGATTAAGACGAAAAACTATATATCATACAATTATCGTGTTCCATTACATTTAAATTTTTGAAATTATGATATCTAAGTAAAAACTAATTACTATTCACTATAAGCACTTTTATATTAAGTGTATATTAATGGTATTTATAATACTGCAGTTGATACATATTATTTGTTTGGTATTTACTATATAGTGTTTATCATTAATATTCTAATTAGTTCTAAACAAATAAGACTAAGTTTTTCATTAACAATGTTTAACATTATGTTTAAACAATTTCAAATAAATATTTTTTACTTAGAAACATAACTTAGATTGTACAAATTTAATGTAAAATAACTTATTAATAATTGTTAACTTAATAATAATTTGACCATATTTACATATCAAATTTTTCTTAATTTAAATTATTTTTTTAAAAACAAACCAAAATGGTTAGGTTTGGTAAGTAACAATCAATATAACTTTCATAGAAGTATGTTTTCTAAAATCATCTGACAGTATAAAAAATTAATTATGTTACTAAAAATATTACGTAGGTAAATATTATCAAGCATAAGCGACATACATAAATAAATTGTATTTGATAAAGTGTCTGTAATAACATCACAAAATCTAACATATTATTTATTTAATCGTTGAAGTATAAACTACCTACCTATACATTTAAATATTAATGAATTACTTTTGTTTCTTTCTCCGAGTATCGCTTCTTTCATTTACATAAGTGGGTCAAAACGAATGCCTTAGGAACATTTGAAAACAATGTGGTGGCAATAATGTTGTAATGCTGAGAATTTTCAAAGGAGTGACCGGTTATTTTAAAATTAAAGTACAAATAGATTACACAGACAATAGAACACGAGATGACGAAAGAAAAACCGCGCCCCGAAAATCATAACAAGCTATTTGTACCTGAAGCTTGGTGTTAAAATTCAAAATTAGTATAGTAGCGTTCTTCAATACGCCTACTGTCCGTATGCAAATTGGGCAACCTTGAACACAATAAGATTTATTTTCGAGTTTGATCAACACCAAACCTGGGAGGTATATCGCAGTTATACGGTTGTTATTGCTTAATAAACGAGTTTCAGTATAGTATTGCATCATATCAGTCTTCCAAATTTCTTCCTCGTTCCTACACACAAATCGGATAAAACTATAAAATACAATGAACTCTCTGCACAACAAAGATGTTGAATACAAATTATAAAGGCCTACAATTATGGCATAATTTAAAATATCACATGTTTATCCAAATAGACACAACAATTATCCAGTTCCGGACTTATCCCGATGGCAGAGATTCAATAGATTTATTAGATTAATCAAAAGTCACTATTTAATTAGGTACTAATTAAAAATTATTATTTTACTATTTTTTTTTCCAATAATGAGTTGTATAGCATTACAAATTACAATAAATATGTTTTTTTTAACTCAGTACTCTGTGATTCAAATAAAAAAATGTAATTAGTTTATTTAAATGTATTATTAAGGTGTGTCTTTAATACGAATATACAAACATTTGATATTATTAGTAATAAGTAATAACTTATTAGTTTATTACAAGTATATTATGAAATTTTATTTACACCTTTAATACTACAATTATTAGTTGGTAACAATTATAGTTATTAATTATTATGATATAATTTAATCGATATACCTATTCAATATACGAGTACCTATAATATTATTGAAATATTTTTTTTTTTATCAACAGTACAATATATTATAATATTAAGATGGTTTAATTAGTGTTGTCGAACCGGAATTCATAGAAACAACGAATAAGAAACAAATTGCAGTGAAAAGGTCAAAATCGTGACCAATCACAACATTGAAGATCGCATACAATAATACACTTTATTTGACACTGAGCATTTTTGAATACGTATCTCGTATTAACACACTTCCCAACGGTAATATTAATATAATCTATTATGTATTATGAATGATACGGTAACACTTAACAATATTGCGCGACATAACAAATTTGTGTTCATCAGTTCCAATTTTGTGAAGTAACCTTTAACAATAGAGAAGTTTAAAAGTAAGAACATTATTTGTGCTTTCCGTTTTCTCATGGTTTTTTCGATATTATAATTTTTAAGCAAATTATAAGTGTATGAAATATTAACATTTAAATTACTCATAACTTGTTGACAAATTAAAATATCGTAAAAAAACCCATATGAAAACACAGATAATGTTCTTATCTTTAAGTACGATAATAGGTAAATTCACCACATTATTAAAAGTTACTACTAACTAGTTAGTAGAGAAAATTGGAACAAATTTATAATGCTGTACGTTTGTACGGAGACACATTATTATGTCCTCTTAAGAAATCCGTCTAAAAACACTCTCAATCTCTGCCATTGAATCAAACCCTTAATTTAAGGTAATTTTAAAATATTTTGTACAGTTTGTATAATAATTCATTAAAAACAATTAATACAAATTTTTATTTATTTTGTCACATTATATTATGTATTATTATTAATGTCAATTAGGTAATATTATTACTGTTTTTTCATAATTATTATATTTAAAACACCTCAGCAACTATATAAAAAAGATTATGCTTAAAGGCTCTTATACGCACCCCCGGTGTTTAGAATCCAGATTTTCCAATTTATATTAAAGCTATGAAAATAACTCTGTCTAAACATTTTATTCGTGATTTTGGGAAGTAAAAGGATCTGACGAATTAGTGAAGGTATGTTTATAGAGAAATTGATGGACAGTGGTCGTGATACTATAGTCATCTGTGCCAATTAAAAGCGGTCCGGTCGTCACGACTGTCACAGTCGTGAAACTGACGAACAGCACGATTTGCTAAACGATTTTGTTACTTTTGAGAGTACTCTGTTACAGTAAGTAGAATAAGTGGGCGGATAAGAATGTTTACAATCCTGTTATGTGTTAATAATAGCGAATGATGTTCCAACTTGGTCGAGAACGGACATAATGGTAAAACAAAAGATGATATTAAATATACAGTATACCTACTGTATGTTTAAGAATCAACAAACAAAATAATTTTAGACTTAGTAATAATGTAGTTCATAGAGTTTATTATTTTAATATTCATGGAAACATTATATTTAATTTTATCAAAAAAATACGTTATTTTAGTTAAATTTACCAATAAATAACCAAATTGGTAAGTTATTAGTTCATTAATTATTAACTTTATGAAAACAAATTGAAATATTGGAAAGAATAAGATACATAATTATTTAATGATTATATATATCAGGTACATTTCACATGATAAAATGGGTACAAATTTCCAATAAAGTTCATAAAATGTTTTATACAATATCATGATTTCTCCGTCACAAATATCACGGGGTAAAGAAGAATGTATTGTATACAAGGCAATTAGGCCAAAAGCCTAGTCATAGCTTAACTATGTGCCATATTCCACCACACGGTGAAAGGTTCGATGAACTATATTTACAGTAGAGTACATTTCATTATTTCGCTTAGTGAAAGTACCTATGTTTGTCTGTTTAAACAACTAAAAATAAAAATGTCACGAGACACGAATCTTAAATATCGTGCATGTTATTAGCGATCTAATGAAAACAAAAGAGCGACATTATTGAATATCTTGAATATACTATATTTCATAGGTACCTACTCATTCATTTTATGAGATACAAAATAATATTTTAAATTGTTTCAATTTTTCAAAAGTTATCCTATCATAATATAGCATATTATTATAAACTTGTCTATTATTAATTACTTTAATGAGAAAAAACTCATTAAATTACTAATTCTCCATATCGTAAATCATAAATTAGTAATTATAAAGCATTTTAAATCAAACATTTATTTATTCTATTGCTAATATTTTTATTATTATTCTAGTAGTTATTAATTACACACAAATGTACGTGTAGAATAAGAGAAAACATTTGGATCACATGATTTGATTTAAAACTATACAGGCGAACGCATATTATAAAATCAGTGTTTTTTTTTAAAAAACATTTTATTGTACATGCATTTCTCTATTCTCACGCAAGGTTCATTACATGACCTCACTCACCGTACTTGGTCGATTATGATTATGATGGCGTAGAGTTGATAAAAAAATATTACAATACATGAGTTATCGGGGTCACGCGACACAGCCTTATTCAGATTATAAATCAAATTCGTATTTGGATTTTGAGGGGCCGCCTATATGAATATTGTTCTAATAATAAAACTAATAAGTTATTAGATCACTGATATCAATATTATATGAAACTACCTATACGGCTATTGTGATATATAGTATTTACTATTTGATATATTATTTGATATTAATACCTAGTAATTTTGATGCAAAAACTTAATAAATATACAAATTTATTTTATCATATAAAAATATTGTATTTATGATATAAACCAATGTATGAAGTCCAATTTTGGTTCTAGGTTTTTAAATTGAATTAGCCTATACAATCCATTATTTATTATATGTATTTTATCAATTTTAGTTGTTAGGCTCAAAGAGATAAAATTGTTCAGACAAAGTTAGAAGTGTATAGACAATAAACATTGTCATGTACAATATAAAGGTATACCTAAAATGATACTTTATAATCTGAAGCACGCAGTGTGGCGTTCTCAGGACTTTTTAATGGAAGTGAATAGAAAAAAAATGATTACAGTTTGACACGGGGTCGTAGCCCTTAAAATCGCACAACAACAATAGAATGTATATTATTAAATCACAATAGTAAAATATTTCTTCTACATCTCATTTAAAAAAAATTGAATTGCCATTAAATTATCTATAAAAGTAAATAGACTTTTCTTGATTTTTGATAAATGACAATTATTATTTATGAACATCTTCAGAATCACTGACACTTTCCATGAATGACCAATAACGTTAACTCATTGAGAGTTGAGGCAGTTCTAAAAAAAACGTTAAGCATCTATATGTTTCAGGGAATTTACGACGATTCGGTCAGTTTCGCAAGTCATATTCTTAGTTTAGAATTTAAGACATAGGGATCTGAATCAATGTAAAATGAAACAAATTTCTCAAATGTTTGGTACTCAATAACAAAATAGAGGAAAATACAACGATTCAAAAGTTGTTTATCATGTATAAGAAGTTCATTTTATCATACTCAATATAGGCATGATTGCAGAAATTACTACTGAATACTGATAAAAAACCAATAAAAATAGTTTTTATTTTATTTCACCAATTTCTCCTAAATAAATATAATGTTATTACTTGGTATGCGATTAATAGTAAATAATTATTATTTAATATAATATATGAAACTAGATGGGTTAATATCAAAAGATGATTAAGTTGTTTTTTCCATTTATTTGGAAATATTAAAAAAAAAATATAGTTATAATTATTGTAAACATTGAAAATTCATATTGAAGTGATATATTTCAAATTTTCAAATAAATCATAGTTCTTTTATGATAAAGCATATCATTTATACGAAAATGATAGTAAGAATGTTTTGAACATATTATCACCTATATAGGAACAAGGGTCAATTAGGAAACTTTAAAAACAGTTGGGAAATGGTAACCCAAGATTTAAACGTCTGCTGTATTTGTATTTAATTGCCTTGTACATTGCCTCATCATCGTCAAACTTTCGGCGATTAAAAAAAGAATACGAGAAGTACGTAATAAGTACCTATATATAACATTTTATAATATTTAAGACTTGTATTTATAATATTTACATAAAAAATGATTAACACATGTACAACATGCAAATATAATATAGGCACCTTCTCCACCGATCATAGCGTTTAGTTACCTTTAAACCCGGGATTTTATTTATGTAATAAAATACCATGTACCAATAACTCTATTTATGCTATGCGTTCCTATAGTTAGGTGTATAGGCGATAATTCAACGCACGAACTAATGTATATAATATTATAATATATACCTAATACCGCGATGAAAACCTAGTAGTTAGTACCTATATAGTATATAAACGAAAGGTAAAAAAAACATTTGTCCGTTGCATTTCGTGTTCAAACAGCTTGCACTCGTTTTTTTTCTTTCTTTTTTTCCCGCCCCTCTATACACACGCGTATGTTTAATGCGGGGACCGGTTTATAGAAACGCATTCTTCTTTTTCTCCTCTTACAACGGCAGCGGCGATGATCGGAAAAGAAAATACCGTGAACTGTGTAGGCAGACGTCGGCGGTGGTAATATTGCACTGCCCGCCAAGCAATTGCACAATTCGAGCGAGCCGTAAACCGGTTTCACGCGTCTCTCGTGATCGGGCTCCTCGTCCGCCGCCGGCGGACCTGTCAAAAGTGCATCGATACGTGTACACCAGTTCTTGCCATTTACGGACGCGGCCAGACGGATCGTCGGTGGAATCGGGTAGATACGCTGCGCATGGGAACGGGAAAATGAGTGGGGAAAAAAATAATAAATAAATAAAACAAACACGAAAAGACGAAATTGATCGGTCGTTTGGAAGCGACGGAAATTAATTTGTGTAAGTCGTGGGGCAGGCGAAGAGAAGAAGGGAAAGGGCGTTTAGCTATGCAGCTCTTGTGTGTGTACGCCGTACGCTACTCCGGAAACGGCTCTTCAAAAGGCTAAACATCAATAAAGCGCATTAGGTGACGACGACGGGTATACACGGGGTTTATCCGGGTAAAAAGTCGTCAGGGGGTGGTAAAGGGGTTCTCGGCGGATGAGAAGCCCTCTCTACTGGATCAAATGTCGTAACATTACATAACCCGAAAGAAAACCAGAGCCGCTGCGGGTGTGGGGACGACGGTCGTACGCGACTGTGTGTGTTCTTCCAAGGGGGTAAATCAATAAGACGGACCCGGAGGCGGCGATCACACCGGGCGGAACCACCGGCCGCCTGTTGTAGTTGTAAAGGGTATAAGTGAAGTTTACGGACGGTAAATCCCTGCGCACCTCCACCGAACAGCGTATCAAAATATCTCTAAATAACATTATTGACTCCGTCGCTATCGACAACAACGACGCGATTAAGTAGATACAAAAATAAATGTATACAGAGCGATTGAAAGTGTTTCACTTAAAATTACCAAACTATACCACGTATAAATTAAATTATAACAAAGTAAAATTATATCAAATAAGTAATTAATACACCATTAAGATTACACTAATTATAAACAACTATGAATGAAAATTGTTTCCAATTAGTTTATTTTATATTTTATTCATTGTGTCGTAATTATTTGATTATAAGCTTTAAAATAAAACAGAATTTTGAATTACTCTAATAAAAATGTCCATTAAAAGTTTAAATAGCAAGTTAAGCAAGCCTTAATATTTCATGTCTCTAAGTTAAAGGGGTCTAATGTTACAAACGGTCGATTAACCGTATCACGACCAAATTAAACCGTCTCACAATTTGCACAATCCTAAATCCGAAATTAACGCAGTTTGAGAAGTAAAGCGGCAGCAAACCATCCATCAAATACACCCTCATGTCTTTTCCTCCGCTTTCTAACCTGTAAAGCCCGTATTTCGTGTACCAAGATTTATGGGCATCCATCGTCTCACTCAACTTACGTTTCTATAGATCACACAGACATACGTAAGCATGAAGACGAAAAAAAAGGTAAAAATAATTCATTTAGGATAACTTGGCGGAAAATAAATCCTGAGGTAAGCAAGAAATTAAAATGAAATGCATCATATATTATACATATTTCCATGTTAGATAAGTTAGAAAAAAAAACATCTGTACTACAGCTTTGATTATTACAAAAGCAGTCATCAATAATTCGTATACACAGTAGAATTTTTCCTTATAATACGAAGAAATATATTCCCAATGATCTCTATGTTAAAAATGTTTATACAATTTACAAATTATATTATTTTGGGAAGCCCTGAAACGGTAGTAAATCGTTTAAAAGCTGCCGACGCGTCCCTGGGGTGGGTGGGATGCCTTTAATATACTGTGACGTCACTCATGGACGCTTCCGCCACAGCCGACAGTTAATTGACTCGGTTAGCCGGTAATCAATACAGTCCTGAAGGAGCTACCTGGCGGCAGCGGCCCTTAACTCGATAAAAAAAGACGACAAATCGTGAGAATAGCCCTTTTTGTTGCAACAACAAACACCAGCTGAGACGCGCTCGGATTTAATTAGCCACTTAAAAAAACAAATCAACTTTCTACTATAAAAATAATTGTTTTTATTTCCTTTATGAATCTTTAATTCGAACTTAAAATTATCATCTAAAGGTTGTCAGAATCAGCTATTTGTTAAAGGGGAAATGATGGGCGCAGGTAATTTGTAGTTACGTTAGACGCATTGTCCCTACCGAAAGAATATAACCAAACCAATGTTAAGTGTCACATTTACGTTCATTCGTGATATGAAGTCAAAAATTCAAAGTTAACAATAATTAATTTGATTTATTTAAAATTTGTACATAATCATTTAAAGCACGCTACACAGGTATTTTTTGTCTCCAGCTTACAAGTGCGTATAACATCAAATTTTTGCTCAGCAGATCACGTTTAGCGTGAACTTGTTAATTTTTAAACAATTAGAGTAAATCGAGTCGACCTACTACGAAACTTGGCGGTAAGAACATTATGGGTGTTTTTTACGAAAATTCAGTTTTTAAGTGAGTTGAGCATTTTTAATACACACTATTATTATATACGCAAAATTTGCTAAAATATTGAACTATCGTACAAAACCCAAATACAAACACGGATAATGTTCTTACCATCAAATTGTATAATAGATCAATTCACTTTAAATTTTAAACTAACGAATTTAAACGTGATCTGTTGAGCGTAAATTTGCTATGTTATGCACTTATAGAGACAAAAAATTTAGTAGTGTAGTGTCTTCTTCAAACCTCTATACTAGCACGTGTTATCTCCGTCTTACAAATGTACAACATAGCAAAAACTGTTTTGCGCGAGATAGAACCACTCAAGCTGTCTGTAGTGATAGTTAATACTCCAAATTGATATACAATATAGTTCAGAACATTATCTGTGAAATATAATTTTTACGAAAATGTCCTATTGTTTCAAAATCCATTATTTTTTGTGTTTTTCAATCTTCAATAACTTTTTTGTAGTTCCGAAATAGAAAAATAAAACCGATATTTCACAGCTAAAGTTCTTCTTTTTAGGTGTTGAAAATTTCGTTTCTTTGTTATTACTGTGGCCTTATTGGTTCTTTCCCGCACCAAAACAGATTTTACTGTTTTACATTTTGTAAGACTGAAACAACACACGCGGGTGTAGCGTCCTCTTAACAAACTTCTTTAGTGGTATAGCCGGGATTTTAGTTTGGGTCCAACATTTTATATCAAAAAGCTTAAAAAACTAATAAAAGGTTTATCATAAATCTTTATTCATTGGTAATATTTTCCTTTGATAAACGTTGGAGTGACTCTGAAAAGAATCGTTTTATGTATACAAATATACAACAGTATATCAATTTATTTAATATAGTCTAAATATTAGTCCGGTCCAATACCTGAGAATGACTAAGAGTTTTTTCGTAAAAATTGTTCTGATTTTTTCAGATTTGCTTATATTTAAATATTTATTATTATGTTTATATTATATTTATTACGCGCAACAATAAAATATAATAATCTTATTGAGTTATTTTTAATTTTTTTTAAGAACTAGTAAATTTGAAAAGTAAAGATATGGGTATCTTTATCAAACGAATAAATACAATATTATAATATTATGTCCCTCATTAAATCTAAAATAACTCACAAAATACAACTCTAAATTATTCAGCATTTAAATGTATTTTTATTAATATGGTACAATATTAATTGTATTATTCCCTGATATAGTGAATTTAACCAACGTAATAACCTTGAGAACGTCATTAATTTATTAATAACTTACAAAATCCTTTGTTTACTCGCTCGTAGTGATTCGTCGGATTTCCATCATTATAATTTAAAAAATATATTTATAAATTTTAAATTAAAAAATTACAGTAAAATAAAAAAAAATTATTGTACTTACTATTTAGAATTTGAAAGTCTATAAAGAAAACTAGCAATAATCTATGAAAACCCTCTATCAACCCTTTGCAGTAATTCAGAAATTCCAAACCGTTACAATTCAATAGTACTATACAAAATTATAAAGCATCATCCTTTTGAAAATCATATTATACACAATACAAACATGTTATTTGTTTAATATAATTGTAACTTTAATATTATCAAACTAAAAAATAAGGAAATCATTTTTTGCGATTATTAAATTTTTAAGCAATTTATGATACTTATGCGTTTGTAAAATATTACAGGCAAAATTTTTCAAAACTCCCTTAAAAATTAAAATATTGTAAAATATCAATGAGAAAACACAGATAATTTTCTTACCTTAAAGATTGATTATAATAGGGCTAGGATTTATATGTATTTGTATAACCAAAGTATGTATTATAAAAAAAAAAGTTTATAAAAATGAATGATATAATAAAATATAATAAAAAATAAGTACTTATCTAATTATCCTTATCACAATAAATAATAACAAGCATTTTTAAATTTTCGATTTCAAAAGATCGTTGAATCTATCGTAAAATTGCTTTATATCGACTGAAAGATCTCACAACTTCGACTGATGTTATTGAACAATATTGCATATTGACTAAGTCTGAAGGAAAAAACGTCAAAACAGTAAAATTGTCTAAATATGTGAAATCAAATATAGCTCATTTTGTCTTAAATCTTGTGAAACGAATTTATTACTTGCCGAAATTAGTTTATCATGTACTGAAAATATGTATTTTAAATATAAATCCAAGCCCTAATTATAAGTATATTATTTAAAGTTTACTAAACACAAATTGTCCATGTTGTACGTTCGAAAGATGGAGATAACACGTGCGGGTGCTTTTAGTATAATATTGTCATGTATGTTCACAACCTTTCTAAATAACAATTCATAAGTGTTATTTTTATACTTCGCATGACTGTCATGATCTTGAGTGAAATAATATTTGAAAAAGTTAAGACATAATTATAAGGGTCATTAGTTCATAACAAAATTATTGATTATTTATAAAAAGGAACGACCGGAGAAGTATTGAGAAGTATTTAATGTTTTATCATACTATGAAGTAATTTAATAGAACAAGACATATTAAAATACCGTTGACGTTTTGAAATATCAAACTGCATATAATAGTATTATGACATGATGTGTATGATAAGAAAACAAGAAGTATAAATACAAATAAATAAAGAATTAATCATAAAATACAAATAATATTGTCAAACTAGTTTTTGTATAACAACTAACAATAAATCTTTGATCTATTATTCTGTGATGATACTTAAAGGTATTTCTCGTGTAACAAATTATTTAATACGATTAAATTTATTTGAATCAGATTTGAATAAGTCACTTTAGAAGCATGTCCTTTCATTGGCCAACTAAACTGGTTTATTACAACAAGGTTAATCACTTCAAACACACGTAGCTAAAGGATCACTAGAAAAATATTAAACCAGTCGCGATTACACTCAATTTAGTTTTTTTTTCTTTAAATAACTTGGACACATTTTTTTATTCAGCTGGTGAACGTTTAGGTGTACCCGACAACGTCTTCCTTCATTGCTGGTGAGTGGTAACCATGAACATAAATTTTGTATTTCCTTTTTTAGTAGTCTAATGATAATTGAATTGGAATCAGTTGTCGGTAATTATATAAGATATATTTAGAGGTCAAAAACTTATGGATTAGTGGTGATGAAGGTTAGATTAGGTACCTACTAGTATTTGGTAATGACATAAAAATACTTTGCTTTAATAGATAAATAAATAAATTATACATGTAGGTATGAGGGACATCAAAAATTGAACAAAATATGTCTGTATTCATTAGGTGTACAAAAATAACTTAAGAAATTATAAATAAAATAACTGAGTTATAAACATTATTAAATACATAAGATATTTGGTTTATTTTATTAAGCCTCAGTTTAGAATAAACCCAAATCACATTAAATTAATTTAATCATATTTTTATTCTAAATTTCGGCATTTGTTTTAAATACTTTTTTTTGTAACAATAATTTAGTATTTACAAATATACACTTGTTATATAACTAATACATAAATAAAATAACTTGAAACGAAATATTTTTTATTAATGTGTAAAAACAAATGACTATTTTCATAAATTATATTGCTGTAGTTTAAAATTTAAATAATTTTAAAGTATTTAACAATGTTCTCAGAAAAAAATATACGGCGGTGACGCAGTGTCGTGAAATAATAATATATGGATATTATCAATATCATCTGTTCTCTACACTTAACGTTTTTCAAATTTAACAGGGTTGTAAAATGGGTAGCCGGTTGCGGTCAATGGTCATGGCGTATTATACTTCTATAGAAGTCAGATACACGTCTCTTTGTACATAAGGAATGTCCGGTATAATTTACAATATTAGGGTGTAATTTTAGGGGAAAAAGGTCTTTTAAGCCTGGAAGCCAGGTGATTTGTATTGAAACTTCGTGTTTTCAAAAGAAGAACACTTCTTATACAGTAGTAAATCAAAGACACCCCATGGCGTAAAATAGTATTTTAGGTCAGAATTTCGCCGACACAGAAGCAAATATTTCCAATAACCCACCAAGAGGATAATAGAGGTTAAATAGGGGACTTTAAAGGTTATGTTATTAGCGCCTCCATTTTCAAATCATTGTTTTAACCATTGGAAGTTAAGATATAACATAATACACTAATACCTTATTAGTTATTAAATACCTAGTGAAAATAGTTTTACTGAAATAATTTAAACATATTTCAATAAATATGAAAAAAATAGTAATAACAACTAGATACGTTTGTATACATTTTACATTTTGTATTACTAATTTAAATAATACAATTTAAAAAATATAGGTACCTATTACATAAGCCATAATTCATAAGTCATTATAATATAAATTAATCCACTAGATAGAACATATTTTTTCCACACCACTTATAAAAACCATGTTTATTGTTTACACTAATACTTTAACTTGTTACTTTTCAACAGTGTATAATTTTTATTTTTGTATACCAAAACTAGGGCACTAAATAGATTATCAGATTTCAATTTGATATGAATAAAATATTTTTCACAAATAAATCTACTTGATAATATTTTTTATTATTTAATAGTTAAATTAATTCACTAGAAAAAAACTGTGTTAATATTTAACTGCTTGTAATATATCTTTGAATTAAACAAGTCAGTAAGTAAAAATTATTTACTAGATATAAAATTAAAAATTATTTTTTTGAAGATGATTTACCTATACAAAATGTGTACTAATACATAGCTGCTCACATTTTTATTACAGCAAATATTTTTTTTATAATATAGTTACCTATTTCAAAAATATATTATTTTTTTATCATAACTTAAATTAAAAATAATTTTGAAGATCTTTTTTAATACTTTTATCCAACCGACCAATCTAAGCCGAATACTTTGATCCTAAATAATATACTCCACTAAATACTTGTTTAATAAATTAGGTATTATCTTAAGAATTAAACTGAATTTAATTATTGCTCATTTAAAAAAATTAAAATATAAACTAGGTATTTTTTAATTTTATTCAATGTTTAATTTACCTTATATAATTTATGACTCCTTTATTGTGAATCCGTCTCCATCCTGCTGGTACAGAAATTGAAGACACAAATGTTGCTGGGGTTGAAACAATATTATTTGTCAAAGTGACAACTGCAGTTGAGTTAGGACAGTGATAACTTTTATCACACTCACTGTTGACAATTTGATTATTATCGGTCGAGTAACAGTAACCTTTCGGCACTTGGTTCATGTTAGTGGCAGTCGCCGGTCGAGCGACGACGCCATGACTACAAGATGGATCATTAGACGCGCACCGATATCGGGCGTTTGGTTCTGTGAACAAGGGCCCAGCAGATTGCAGTGGCTGGTCGGTTGATTCGGTCGTCATGCCGTATCAGATGACCGACATAAAGTGCGTAAAGGCAGAGCGAGGCATTTTTCAGATTATTCATGGAGGCTTTTCCTTGTCCGAATATGCTGCCGCAGCTACCATCACTGCACAGTTGATATGGTAGAGTATGACCGACGCATGACGGATGTTCCAAACATATCCCTTTGATTTTCTATAATAGAAAGGTAAAATTAGACTTGGCATAATTGAAATAAGTAAAAATATTAAATTCTGATTGGTACTATTTTATTAAAAGTAGTACCTACCTAAATATAATGAAATAATTCAAAAATATACTAGGTAAATAATTTAATGCATACAAAGATTTATGATAAATCTAGTTCTATCATTACCTATGATTCATAATCATTTGATATGAAATTAGGTAAGAATATATAGATACATACCTAACATTACCTATAACTACCTATATTATTATTATATTGTTAAAGAAATTAGGCAGTTTACTAGAAGCTTTGTGAGGTAAAAATATCTTAAGAAATTTGCACCTACCTGACTGTTATAAATAATATCAATATTATGTACAAAATATTGTCACAGTTGAAAAAAAGCACGAACGAAAATATTATGTTTAGAAAACTAATTTAAACAATCTTCAAATTACTTGGGAAATAGCATAGGTACCTATTTTTTCATATAATTTATAATACATATAATAATATTATAACCTAGGTATGATAAAAAAAAAAGCAAAACAAAAGTAAATCGTTTAAGAAAATATATTAAACTAGACTTAAAAGCTAATAAAAATGAAATTCAAATGTATGAATATTTAGGAAAACATTTTTTCCCTCGCAATTTGGCATTCACTCACCTGCATGACTTTTGACACTCATCAAAATTTTTGACCAATTGTCGTGGATTTCGTTTAAGTTACAGCTGCCCAAGTACCCATCAGATTCCCGATCGGACACCACGACGAAGCAAGTAATGCATCATTAAAAAATACGTTTTGTATACAATTATTACCTAGAGAGGCATTCCTAACACATTCGATATGTATATATAATTCAAATTAAAACCTTAGAACATTATTACAATTATTGTGTTAATATAATTATTACGTTATTAAATAACGTTGCAAGGGATAACGAAACCACATCGTTGGAAGCGCACAAGCCACAAACGCACTTTTTTGAGACGAGTAAAAATACTAAAAACTAATACGTAAAGTCGTAAATTGGTAACACGTTTAAGCCATTAATAACAACAACAACAATAACAAAGAAATACTGCTCTATATATATTGTTATTATTTTATCCAGAAGAGCAAAAACAACCGAAAACCGAATTAAAATTACAGTGACGCCAGAAGAACGCGCGCACGTACGACGGAGGGGTAAGACTGGCGCTGATGTTGTGTACATCAGTACTTGCGTAGTTGCGTTCACGAACGGGTGATGGCCGACGGGTGTGCGCAAGGGCGACCTTCGATGCGACGCGATCGGGCTGCCACCCGCGGCCGTTTTACGTACTATTTTACGAGGGCGCGTTTCCACCGAGACGCCGTGGCCGTCGTCGTTAACTACTGAATAGACAATATTAAATAGCAATATCAAATAGGCAATACTGGCAATAGGTATCTAAATATCTAATACCTATACAAAAATACAATATTTAATATGTATAAATACGTATTTTTATTTATTGTACGCACTATATAGTGAAACCTCTAAATAGCGGACGGTTTTTTAGCTTACAAACCACAATCTTTCTACAAACAACCCTATGAATACTGTATATAATTTCTACGACCAAGGGTGTGCGGTGTTTAATGCTTAACTAATTATTATGTTTAGTCGTTCAAAAGGAATAATTTTATTATATTTTACTATTTTAGGACATTTCTGGCAACAGGTATACCGTATAGTGTATACGATACCGAATATTATAATATGTTATTTGGATATACTTATAATATTAGCATATTATATAGTATGGATTATGATGCACATATTGCACATTGCAGTACCTACATCTCGACCTACATAGGTTGGTTTAATACCACAGAATATAGAAAAACCATGGTATAGTAAATAGTTGCACATAAATCATATTTAAAATGACAATATTGTTATTATTATGCGGCGGCGCATAAGCGTTTGAACCGTTCCTACGGTAGTCGGATTTCTGATTTAATGTAATCTTATTAATTTAATTTTTGTTATTCAAACCAATTATAAATTAGAATGCGACTCTTTTAAACTCCTTTCGTTTAAAATCCAGACGAGATGAGATAAAGCCAACTAGCCAAGCATCGTGTGATTATGGTGGGTGACGGGTGTCAGGTGGTAGTGGAGCACACTCGTATCACTTCGCTTGTCTATTTCAAACTTGGATCATAAGTCAAAACTTATATAGCCGCATAGGTGCCCTCAGAAATTTGTCAAGTGTGAGGGAATAGGAGGGGGGGGGAAGTTTGTTTATGCATAATAATTCAAAAAATATATATTTTGTTAACTTGACTTAACAGGGTTTTTTATAATGGTAACCTTTTTATTCCAGAATGCCTGGAGGGGGGGGGGAAATTCAACAGCTTCCTCCTCCGGGCACCTGGGCATTTTGTAATTATAATGTTACAATTACGAAAAATATTAATATAATGTTATAATAATATTTCTAAATAAAAAAATGCTACCTGGGAATACACTCATCACAATAGATGTTGTACCGCAAAATCATTCGGGTCAAAATCGGGACGTTTAATGTTTGGATAAAATCGGTACCAGCTATACTATAACAGTCCTGAAATAAAAAATTTAGCGCGCCACTAAACAAAACAGCGGTACGTTTTTTCACATTATTTATAATTTAAATAATCCAATTATTTACAACTATTTTTTATCTTTTACTATCATAAGCAGATCTCGGATTTATTTACACTAAAAAGCCAAAAAATGCACTTATAAAATAGCTAAACCAGTGGTATAAAAGACACTATAGTAAAAACCATATTTAAAAAAAGGTGGGCTCTACTGTATAGTAGGTTACAAATGGGTCACTATATAATGGATGGTGTTAAATTTGATACGAAGTTTATACGAAAAACGATTCTGAGCGAAGACTATGATATATTCTATATATATATATTTAGTCTATGATATATCACTAAATACTAAGTATAACTTTATAATATTATTGTGAATAAAGACATTTATTTACCTATTTACGTGGAACCTTGTTTTAAATTTTAAATTCTTAGCTATAAAAGTTGAATACACGTCATAATGTCGCGGTACAAATGTCGTGAGTACAAAAATGTCGTGAACACAAAAATATTGCAATGTCAAAAATATGAAAAATGCAATATTAATATATAATATAAGTACCAACATATACATTATAATTTAATAATTAAAAATAAAGCATGCAGGGAATTGAAAACAATAATATTTAATTTTATTTTTATATTTGATATTGAAATTTATACGAAATTCCACGCAAGTAGTCGTTAATTGATCAATTTTCATACTCGTTACATATGGTTTAAAGTCTAATCGCAAAATCTTTGTATTTATTCTTTGGCGGAGGTTTTATGCCAGCAAAAATCTGTTCAACTTTTACTGTCCTACTACCTTATAACGTAGTATCTGTTTTTGTTACTGTGACTGCAGCTGATTACACACTGAACTTTATTTTCATAGATATTTACCAATGGTACTTTAAATAAATCTAATCCTACTAACGACCGAAATAAAACCGGTGGAACTGCGAACAACATCGTTGCGTGGCGACTACGCGCGGCGACATATTCCAGTAAACACGGCACGTATAACCTACGTTTATAATAAGACCAATTTTGGTGTATACATATACGTAGTTATTAATCGTATAATAACGGTATAATATACGTTTAAATAGGTTTATTTTACGTTTACAATACGTACACTATATTTTCCGTGATCAAAGTACGTTTATTCAACGTTGATCATACGTTGATCATTGGTAAGTCGAACTTCCGTCGAAATATGGTTTATGATATACATATATTTTACGTTTACAGTACGTACACCTATACTCGTACATTTTTCGTGATAAAAGTACGTTTATTCAACGTTGATGACAAGTTGATCATTGGTAAGTCGAACTTCCGTCGAAATATGGTTTATGATATACATATATTTTACGTTTACAGTACGTACACCTATACTCGAATAATTTTCCGAGGATATAAAAAAGTTATTCGTTTTTTATACGGAACATACACGTATGTTTTACGTTAAATAAACCACTTATCCAAGTATATTATACGTTGAATATAAGTGAAATAGTCATTGTTTGACCCAATCATATATTAGAAATATCCTAAATCTATACGTATATAACACGTACATACGTATAGGTATATACGTTTAATATACGCGTAGAATATTCGTAGATTTGTTTACTGGGATTATGTACTAAACCTGCGACATTTTTTGTTTTGGTGACATTGCCATCGCGAAGTTTTTGTTGCGACATTTTTACTGTGACATAATTGTCGCGACATTTTGACGCTACACCATTTACTAAATGATTGAATGATGAAGTACACTCAGCTAGCAGTTGAAACCTACCGAACTAGTAACTGTACAGCAGAACCAGACCGGTCACCTTCTTAACAGCTTTTAGATTCTGAGCGGAATGATGATGTATTGGTTTTACAATGATCTGTGTTTTTTTATTTTTTTATTTGTGACTGTCATCACTTATTATAGGACAGTAAAAATGTCTTAGATTTTCTTCAACATCAGCATCTTTTCTAATAGGAAATTTAATTACTTCAGTTGGACTTTAAAGGGTCAAAGATAAAAATTCCCAGTAGTTTTCAAAAACGCCGGGAAAAACGGAGATCTTACATAAAATCGGTTTTCGACAAAATTGATTTTGGTTTTTGGTGAAACTCTAAAACAAATTACCGCCGTAGTTACACATACAATTTTCACTGAATGTTTATATTAGCATTTTCTTTACAACGCAACATTTTTAAAATATTTTGACTTGTTGTGAGCTGTTTATGGACATTTTAAGTTTCAAATTTTCAATAAATTTTATTCGTTGGGTCAAAAAATTGAAAATTGAATACAAGGCTTCTTATATGTATATTGTTACACTGGCAGTTGAAAAACATTAAAAATACACAATTTTTTTTTATAAGCATTTAAAGTTCAAATGTTTACAATATATGCGTAAAACTCGCTAAAATGTAAAAATTAGTTTGAGTTAGAAATTCATACACATTTTTTTTTAAATCTAAGATTTGAAAATGTAATACAAGATTCCTCATAAGTCATAAGTTTGTCTATCTTTATCAATAAAAAAAAATTACAACGAAAAGTCAAAATAAATTTGTTTGAACGTTTGAAGTTCAAATTTTTACAAGATTGGATCGATTTCTCATGTATCGTTTTTCTTATTTTGCTGAAATTCAAAAACAAACGACTGTAGATACTTGAAATTTAAACCATATTTTTTTTCATCAATTCCTATACTTGATAAAATGTTGAGAATATTTTGACTCGTTCAACTTTATTTAATATTAAATATTATTGTTTTTAATTCACTGCATGCTTTATTTTTAATTATTAAATTATAATATATATGTTGGTACTTATATTATATATTAATATTGTATTGTGTTAAATTTGAATTCAATGATCATTGACCAATGCATGCATGAGGCTTGCTAGGTTGGCAGGTTGCTAGGTATAGGTACGTAAACCAAACCAAGCGTTCTTTTAGCCTATTATAATATAGTAATATTAGTTATTACTTATTAGTGTTATTACTAATTACTTTTGAAATTTTCATTGCTGGAAACATACATCAAATGATAATTTAAATAACAGAATGTCTCATGTTTCTATACGAACAATATTTTTTGAATAAAATGTAACAATCTGTCGAGGATATATTAATTAAATTATTAAATTAAATATTCAATATTATGACATTATCGTCAAAATTTGAACATCGAAAAAAATTATTGTAAATTTCAAATTTGTAATAGATACCTATTGAGGTTTAAGGTTGAACTATTTTTTGAATTTCCAGTAATAATAAACATATGAGTTGTGAAGAATCTTGTGTCAAATTTTAGGTGGAAAATTTCAATCGTTGGGCGATAAAATTAAAAATTATATGAATTTTAAACTACAAATTTAAGAAAAAACAAGAAAAGGTATGTACAATTTTTAATTTTAGTTTTCGACAATATTGATTTTGTTTTTTTGGTGTAACTAAAAAAAAAAGGGGGGGCAAGTGGATATCATTCTGCTGTACAGTAGGTATATAGCTGGTTACAATAGTGGGTCACTGTAATGAATTGTGTTAAATTTGAATTCAATGATAAAATATAATTGTATACAAAAAATGATTCTGAGCGAAGACCGTCACTCGTCAGTGTCAGCCTATGATATATTACTAAGTAGGTACCTATATATTTAATGGTAGGTATTATTGTGAATAAAGTAATTTATGTGTTATAAATTATAATAACCTATTACGTGAAACCTTGTTTTACATTTTCAATCCTTAGCTATAAAAGTAGACAATTCAAAACTAATCAAAATATTTTGAAAATTGTATCATGTATAGAAAATGCTTACATAAACAACCAGTGAAAATTGCATATGTCTACGGTCATTTTTTTTAGAGTTACACCAAAACCAAAATTGATTTTGCGTAAGATTTCTCGTTTTTTCTTAATTTTTTTTTCTTCACACTTTTTAAAATTACCAGGAATTTTAAATTTTGACCTCTCTAATGCACCATTTAAGTTCACTTTCCCATCGAACAAGATACTAAAGTTAAAAATCGAAGCATTCTACTACTTATCGCGTACACAGACACAAATAAAAATAAAATTAAAAAAACACATATTATTATAAAATCAATACATTTATCGCTCAGAATCTAAAAACGGTAGGTACTTGAAATTTTTACCGAATGTTTGTAATATAGCATTTTTTACATAGGTACCATAAAGTTTTCAAAATAATTGTACTCTTTTTGAGCTATTTATGGATATGAGAAATTTTAAATTGTCTTCAGTATAATTCTAAATGAAAAAATGTTGACTTGGTTAAAAAGCTATGAAATATGTAGTACTTACTATATTTCTCATAAGTTCTTATAATAAGTCACAATTTTTTTTTATAAATATTAAAGCTCAAATTTTGACAAAAGCTAGGTATCAAAATCATAATACCTAATTTGCAAATTATTTTGTAGTTACAAAATTTAATTTTTTATTTTTATAGCTAAAGATTGAAAATGTATAATAAGGTTTCTCATAAGTAGTTCGCTCGGTAATCAATAAAATATGTAAAATATATACTGTAACACTGTATAATTATTTATTAATAGTGAAATATGTTCCATTAATAGGTACATATTATAGTATTATACTAATAGTAATATATAGGCTGGCAGACCATCTTGAGTTTTTGCTTAGAATCGTTTTTCGTAAATATAAAATAATGATAATAATATTACCTACCTATATCTTTGAATTCAAATTTAACACATCCATTATGGTTAGTAGTGACCATAGACAAGTATACTAGTACTCGGTCACTCAAAACCTACTTAACAGTAGAGCCTGTACCACCCATTTGTCCACATTTTTAAAATCATATTCCGTAGCAGAATTATATTATACATATATTAATTATTAGTTAGTTATAACTTATAAATATTTAAAGTTATAACTACTAAACTACCTATGCATTTAAATTGAGTAATACACTACTTGTTCGAAATTTGACTTGTACCTATATAGATGAAAATACTCAGAATATAATATTCTGCTACGGAATATAAAATTAAAAAGGTGGACAAGTGGGTGGTACCGGCTTTGCTTGTTGTTGGTTTATCTAAGCTTAAACTAGGGTACTGATTTTGTGGTGCTATCAATATTATGTTTATACATATTTTCACTGTGATTCGATAAATATAAGTACCTAAGGGATAAATTCGTTTCATGCATTTTCAATCAAACGATCAATATTCAATGATTTTATATATCATATTATTATGTATTTATGTTTCATTCATGTAATCAAGATCATTAGTTTGTTTTTAAATATTAATAATAATTAATTTAAGTGTATAATTTGTTTGTATAAAAGTATTTTTTAATTTTTAAGATATTGTACGTTAGGTCATAAGGGTATAATTTCAATAAATAAATACCAATAGCATATCACATATTTTAAATTTTGAGCTGTTTAGCACATAATGTTTTGGTATTATAATTTATAAATATATATTTTTGTTATATAATACATCATTTAGGTACATCTTTAAGAAAAAAAAATTTTCAAAAATATTAAGTTTTTGAAACAATGAGTGTCTTACGTTAAATTGGTTACTTGTTAGGTGTAATTTCAGAAACAAATATTTAAAACTTATTGATGACATACCAACCTACAGGACCGAATTGGTATGTATCAGCCCATCGAGATTTTCACTTCTAAGCAGCACAAAATTGTTACGTGCTTATAGGTGGCCAAACATATTTTAAACATGAATTTATTTTCAACCACACTCACACGACCATCCCAAACTTTAAGGCTTTAAGCAGCCCACCAAGATTTTATCGGTAGTTGCCTAACCAATCTATCTGACCCTGCATACCTCTATCAAGTATTATTGTACCTGCTAACGTAATACAGTTATACTAAGACAATATACATGAGTGCATGACATACTTGGTGAAGATTAAAATATTACTAACTGTATTACTGATATACTTCTATAAATAGTAAGATAATAGGTACCTAATTGAAAAATAGAGTCAATGAAGAATTATGTTGAAAATAATAGTAACTTTTCTTGAACTTTTACAGCTTAACTTCAACTAAGTAAATACATTTAATATTTGATGCAATATACTTGATTTAAAATAAATATTAAAATAAAATGAAATAATATTCAAAATTAACACATAGAATTTTTAGTATATAATACAAAAACTAATATAATATTTAATATAGTAAATACATGTTAAATTATTGCTGTAATACTTATTCCAATTATCTACCCCTAACAAAACAATAAAAATTTAATTACTTTATCATTTATATTATATACTTATTAAATCAAAGAGTTTGGACAATAGTCAAATATTTAATATATGGGTATATTAAATATTAATATTCTTAAAAAGTTATTTAGATATCAAAATATACTTATAATATACGTAAATTATCTATGATTATTTTTTAAATTACTAATATTATTATAACAATCATTCAACATTTTAAGAATATTGAATAATATCTTACTTTGTAGAGTACAATAAACAATTATTAAATATTTTCTGGATTGAATATTGATAAAGGTTAACAATGTTCATTAATAATTAATATATATATTTAATCCTTAAAATAGCATATACATTTTTTTTTATCAATAAGTAGAACATACCTAAATATTTGTTTCATATTCATTATTCATAATTATAACACTTTTTATATATCATTGAGAGTTATATATTATGTTTTTAATACCAAATGTAATTAATATTATTTTAACTTGAGTAAAAAATTAAAATGAGTTAGGTAAATTCAGTACAATTTTTATAGGCACCGATACAGTTTGAAGTTGTTTTGGATTATTCACATGTAACATTGTATCCAAATACATAAAATGCATAACAAACCCTAATTGTACATTTTCATTTTTTTTAACATTTTCATTAGGCTTTACTTCAAATTTTAATGCAACTTTGTTGCCTTTTCTCCAATATACATATTTTGGGTCATCGTTGTCTGTATTTACTTCATTTGTATCATCATATTCAGCTGTATCATCTCTAGCTGCAATTTTTATGTCACCTTCCGGAACTATAATATCACCCTGTAATTCTAATACAATAGGAATTGGTGCTGGCAATTGCTTAGGAGTAGCTATTAAATCTTCCCCTTCCAGTTGTCTTGGCTCTCTTATTATGTTTATAGCATTTAAATCTAATCTTTCAAAACGTACAGTTGTAGATGCTTGTGCTGGATTACATAACTTAAGTACCAAGGAACTCCATTTACCAGCTAGCAATGGTTCACATTTGATTATTTTTATTTCTGGCACATAATAATAAGCTAAATGTTTAATTTTAAACTTTACAGCATTATATTCTGGTTTAACAACGTTATGTTCACATACACGGCAGCGTAAAGAATGCTTTACTCGAAGATGTTTACGAATTGGAAATAGATCATCAGTATTTTCTGCTTGAAGTTCAGGAGTTGCAAAACGTTGTTCTAAAGTTGAAATTTGTTTCAAATCTAAAATATCTTCAAATGTGTTTGCAGATAATTCAGGAACATTTTCAATGGCTTCAGCTGGATTAATATCTGAAGTACTAAACCCAGTACCATCCGTATGAAAATTTGGAAATCCTACTTTTTTCCGTGCCATCATTGCATTTAAACCAAATTTTTCCAAAAAATGCATATAATTACGACCATAATGTTTGGTATTTCTTTTCTGCTTATCAAATACCTCTTTTAAAGAAATAGATTTATAATAATTGATTAAATCCAGTATACGACCATCATTTGGATTTTTGTTTACTGGCCAGTTACCTGAAGAAGTTGGCTGATCAGGTATGTTTGGCTCATGTGATCGCCAGTTGCAAAATAAACAGAGTAAGTAATACATTTTTTGAGGTGGTTTTTTTGGTTCAGGTGTTCGAGAATATGAACGAGTTGAAAGAGTATTAAAACAACGTGGACATTCTAGACAAGAAGCACATCGGTTTTTCTTATGTTTGGCTTCAGTTGAAGATAGATTTTCAAAACAATGTGGACAGTAAGTAGTGTCAATTTCATGACTAACACAGAAGTCACAACGAAGTGTAATACAATGACGACAGAAAAACAGGTCAGGTAAAAGTTTCTGTAAGCCACATGTACAAATTGATGTTATAGTTTTTTGAAACATATATGATGCCATTTCTTTGTCTGATCTTATATTTCTGAAAAATAATAAATTTATATGTTATATAAAAATAATACATTTATAACAACAAAATTAAGATTATATAAATTTATAAAGCAAAGTCAAATATTTTTTATTAATAAGTAGGTTAGGATATATAATAAGATAATAAGATGAACATTAAAAATGTCTAAGATAGGTATAAGACTGATTTAATAACCTAATATTTAATTAAGTAAGTAAAACATCTACGATGTATCTTGTTGATGTTTATCTTGTTATGAGTTTGGAGGTACATACTTGATTTATATTTTATTTATTGTAATTTTATTGCAAAACATTCGGTGAAGAATTTAAAAAAACAAATTGTATAGAATGATGGTTAATTTGAACTTTTATTAATACCTTAAGAAATATTATTTGTAACAATGCAATTCTTGTATTAAGCATTGAAGGCAAAGGTGGGAACATTATTGATGAACAAACAACAATTTAAGTTTATTATACTTTATATATTCTATCAAAGTAAGTAACTATATAGGTATATGGTTTTAAATTTATCTATTTAATAATAGGTAAATTAAGATATAAATAATTAGAATTGTAGTAACTCTTAAGAGGACGCTACCCATGCATTTGTTGTTTCTGTCTTACACACGCATGACATAGCAAAATGTTGTTCACTAGTTTCAATAGTATGATGTTAGTTTTGATACTAGAGGCAATTGACCTATTATCAAACTTTTAGGTAAGAACATTATCTGTGCTTAAGCGTTGGCTTTTATTCGATATTTTAATTTTCAAGCGAGATATGAGAATTTTTATTTTTTGGCATTTCACATACCCATATCTTGCTTGAAAATTAAAATATCGAATAAAAGCCAACGCTTAAGCACAGATAATGTTCTTACCTAAAAGTTTGATAATAGGTCAATTGCCTCTAGTATCAAAACTAACAGCATACTATTGAAACTAGTGAACAACATTTTGCTATGTCGTGCGTGTGTAAGACGGAAACAACAAATGCATGGGTAGCGTCCTCTTAAATAAGTACCTAAACTTTTTATAAAAGATGGAGCATATTGAAGGGTATGCAGCTGCACACCAAAATATTTGATAAAAATACTGCTTTAATTTAGGTTTTAGGAACCACTAAGTTAAACTTATTTATTTTTTTATTTTTTTATAATAATATGTACCTATTAAGTTGTAAGTAGATAAAAATGTATATGGTAGCGTGAAAAGAGGGTGTGGAGGGCATAGCCCCTACAAGTTTGTAGGTCAAATAAGATTCTGAATAATGGTAAAAGGACGTTTCGCCCCCGTCTATTATTAAGATAGGACATTTGGCACCTGGAACTTTAAATCGTTTTTTCTTTAACTTAAAATTTAAATTCTTTTTAAAACACACAATTGCACAACAAATTTAAATCTTCAATAACCGTATGTTGCATAAGCTGTACACGCCACAATCGGTGAAAGGTTACAGGCATCAAAATTGTACTCCACTGCGTTCCTTTCAATATAATATCGTTTATTTTTACAATTTTAGGAGAAATATTGCTACGGACACGCCATAAATTCCTTTGCATCAAATCTTCTTTCGGAATTAACTGTTTGCTTTCGTTGGATAATAGGATTACATTAAGTTCAAAAATTCAAGACGGTATATCATAATTTTGTTTTGCTGTGTTCTTCATGATACACTTAGCTCTTTCTGCAGCGTTTATTAAGTCAGTATTACCTTTATGATTGTGATCTCCTAACTTTAAAACAAAATTAATTTTATCGTCAGTTGTAAGTGATCCATTACACAACTCATTATGTACATACACCTACCGGATGCCAATTTTCACATTTTTTTGTTTATAATATAAATAATTGTTGTGCTCTAATTTTTTCTTGTTTCTTTTTATGGTTAACACCTCTATAGTTCACTGACGTACGCACAATTACACAAACAAACTATTACTGTGTAGTGTGCTCTGTGTATACTATTATAGTATCCAGGGGCCAGGGCAAGAATAAAATATTATTTAGTCTTAAAAATATAAATAGAAAAAGTTTATAACATTTTTCCACTGTCTGACAAATAAATAATAGTCGAGCAATATCATCTGTAGATAAGAAGACCTTCGATTAAGATAAATATCTATCGATAATGTCATAAAGGTAATTAAGGTGTTTGTAAAATAACTTATTAGTTTACTTATATTATTTTTTTGAAAATTAATTTAAAACGTTATAACCTAATCTAACTCCTGGGGGCCAAATGTTCTATCATAATAATAGACGGTGACAAAATGGCGGGGGTGAAATGTCCGCGATTCCTGAATAATACCTACTCTAAGCACAACCTCTTCCATACATTTTATCTTAAAAGGCAAATACACAATGTACCTATACACACACACGCACAATACAACAGGGTTAGGGTATAACAGAAAGATTTGACTAATTAGGTATATTTTAATTTAAAAAAAGAATTAATTAATTGATTAGTTATTTTAGTAGATTAATATACAGGGTAATTCAGCAAGCGTATTAACCCCTTTTTTCTTCGATAAAGTAGTTATTTAAAATCTGATTTTTGGAATTTTTAAATATACATAAAAACTATATTTTCAAATTCTTGTGATTTTTTGAATTTTGTGGAGATACCTACTAACTTCTGTTTTTCAAACGAGAACTTCCCTTTTCAGCTGTAAATTATTCAGTGGGTAATTTTTCTGAAAATTTGACACATCAGAATCAAAATTTGTACGAGGAGTTTTTGAATTATTTTTACTTAGTGTCCTAAGGATGAAAGATCCATGGTTAATGGGTTAATAAGATTTGGGGGCTATGGTGCTTTGAAAATTTTCGTCATTTTTATTAATCTATCAACATTAATAATTTATAAAAACGGGCCAAATATATTAAATACTAATTCCAATATTACTTTTATTTTATATTTTTGTAAAACCATTTTTAAGGACTATTATTCTTATTATAAACATTTTAATAACTAAGAAACTACTCATTTGCATTTTGAATTAGGTGCATCAACATTTTCAAAAAAATTATCCACTTAAAAATGTACAGTAAGAAGTGGGGGGGGGGGGTCTCATTTGAAAAACAGAAGTTTGTATACCCACAGGAATACAGGACTCTCCTGAAGTAGAACAAAAAAATTGTCCGATATACCTCGTTAAATTTTCTAAAAATCAGAATTTGATTAAGTTCCTTATTAGAGGGAAAATTTGGGCAAGCTTGGTGAGATTGTAATCACTTTGTATAAGTTATTACACAGCTTATTACATTTATCAGTTCTTTCTGGCTCACTCTGTGTGTATATTATAGAAAAATATAAATACCTAATGCATTTTAACTGCTGGCATAGCACATATTATATACTTAGGTACATCCAGGGGTTAAAGTGAAGAGGCACAGGGTCTCAGTTCTCGGCGGCAGCTAAAAAGTTTACCCTTTAATAAATTAGCATTAAAATGTTTATGGTTAAAAGTAGGATAAGTATGCTTACACAATCACTGTTTATACATTGCATTTACCTACATTAGACATTACACATATAAATATAGTAAGAACACTTAAAACTATAAGGAGACATAAGTCACCCCTGGTATTTTTCCCCACTTATAACTGGTATAAATATGAAGAAAATAATTAACAATTAATCCAATTTTATATGAACTTACTTTTAAATCAATAAGTATTACTTATATAATATATCATATCAAAATCAGTCACAAAAATGTGTAAGCCACAAGTGCAAAAACGATCCACACATCAATATAATATACATAAATACATGAAATAATTAGTTTACTTATGAGAATGAATTAACTATTAATGAAACCACTTACATGATAGATTAATTGATAGAATCTGAATACCAAAATATCCAAAATCAGTATAATATCATATCAATATCGTTCTATGATAATATTGAGGCATTGGCCATCGAGCACTCCGACACTCAGACTCAGCCCGTTTCCAGTCTCTACGTTCCGAGCATGAACATTAGAGTACTCAGTCTTGCTCATGGTTCCGTGAATCGTGATTAGAAGATTTTAGTGATTACTGATTACTGATTATATAAAAATAAAAATCGATACGATAGTAGTTATTGTTGCCCATAAATCATAATCTAAGACCGTGGTTTCCACGATATACAGGTTGCATGTCGCCCTATAATAAACATTAAATAGCTTTCAAACTGACTTACAAAGTGACAATAATATATTAAGACAGCTATAAAAAATAGCCACTAGCGCTTGATGTCAACACTCAACAATAAAGATTTTCAAGAAGGAAAACTCGACAGGATCGAGGTATCGATATGGAATATTTATACCACTATACCAGAACTCCAATTTCTTCCTTGAAAATCTTGTATATGTGTGACAAAACGATTTAAGATAGTACTATCTTAATTCGTGGTTGACATTTAGAACTAATTTTGTACCATAGACCCTATACTCATAGACGTAGCATCCAGGTGGGATGTGGGTTGGTGGTGCGGTCATTCCTAGTGTGCCAGCAGTGACGCCATTCCTTGCGACCAAAATCATTGTTATTAATTTTACTATATATAATATTATACAACTTAATAATTATTATAAACAGTAAATAACTATTGTATTAACTATAATGTTATTAATTATCAGGGCTCAGGACTTTATGCATTTACATATTAAACAATTTGTTCGGAACTTCAGAAAGCAAATAGAATAAATCAGATTCGTTACAATGTTTTTTTCATGGGGTCTGAATTTTAAAATTAAAAGTTTTTTGCACATATTTATGCATATTTCCAATTTTTTCCTAAAAATGGGTTATTTTTTATTTTAAATAGGTATTTTAGATTCTGAGCGGAGGTCATTTTTTGAAATGCCAAATAGTTTTCAAAAGCGCAGGGAAAAACGGGAATTTGTACTCAAAATCCGTTATTGACAAAATCAATATCGGTTTTTAGAGTAACTCTAAAAAAATGACCGTATATTCATGACATTTTCACTGATTATTTATATTATATCTATACACGAAACAATTTTCAAAATATTCTGATATGTTTTGAACTGTTTACGGACATATTCAGTCTCCAATTTTTTTAGTTTTTTTTCTATGAATGTCAATAAAATGTTATTTGTTGAGTAAAAATGATTGAAAATTGAATACAAGGCTCCTTATGTATTGTTGTAATGACATTTGAAAAATATTAAAAATCCTTATTCACAATTTTTTTTTTTATAATCATTTAAAGTTCAAATTTTGACAAAATACCTAAAAATCACGAAAATTTGCAAATCATTTTGAATTAGAAATTCACAAAAATTCTTCTTTTTAAATATTAGATTTTAAAATGTAATACAAGAGTTCTTATAAGTTTTTCTACCTTTATCAAAAAAAATATTTGTAGAAAAGTGCAATTAAATTTTTCTGAGCATTTCAAGTTCAAATTTTTACAACATTGGATATTCAGTCGGTTTCTCATGTATCTAGCGATTTTCTTATTTTCTTATATGATATTATATCATTGAATTCAAATTTAATACCATCCATTAAAATGGTATTTTGTCAAAATTTGAACTTTAAATGATTATAAAAAAAAAAATTGTGAATAAGGATTTTTAATATTTTTCAAATGTCATTACAACAATACATTAGGAGCCTTGTATTAAATTTTCAATCATTTTTACCCAACAAATAACATTTTATTGATATTCATAGAAAAAAAAACTAAAAAAATACAAGTGGGTCATTATTTAATGATTAAATAATGACCCACTTGTAACCTATACTGTACAGCAGAGCGAAATCTACTTTACCACATTTTTTTTTAATAATGTTTACACAATGACCCAAACTTTTATATGTATGAGAAAAAAATTACACATATTCATGTCATATTTATTATTATTAGTTATTAAACCAAATTAAAATATAATCAGACATTCAGCCAGCAGTTTATTAGGCAGCTAGTATAGTGGACAGTGGTATATAAACTATAAATTATTAAATTCTATTAATATATTTTGTAATGATGCATACCATATTACGTACGATAAATTTTACTATTGAAACACGTCAAGTACACAACCTGGTTGTGTTTTCGCGCATTCGCGAAGAAGATTCCATTCATGTGCAGCGCACCCTATTTTTGTCGCGTCAACTATCACCATGCTCTGTCTATGAGTTGTATAGTAACTAGTAAGGTGTATGTTTTATACTTATTTATCTATAATCAGTTCATTGAGATACTACCACTTGGAGCGCTACTAGTTATTTCAGGCCCGCATTATCAGCATAAAGAAACCGATGGGCGGGCCCAGTGAAAATATCTTTAATCGGGTTGCTATCGAATTATCAAATTACCAACTTTTGAAATCTAAAATACTTTTGTAGCTATAATCACCGCCCTCCAACTCGCCCAGCTATAATAATGAAAAACATTAACACCAGTATCTATAAAAATGCAAAATTTTGAAAATTAGTTCTTATTTTGTAGTTTTTTTGCTTATTAACAATATTATTCAATAATGTTTTGATCATTAGGTATTTGTAGTTATTTACCTTGAACATCGTTTATGAATAATTTTCTTTTTCCTAAACCAAATATTTATATCGTTTTTTGGCAAGATTAAGTAGATATTGCATTTGTGATAAATATAAGCCTCTAGACTAAAATTATTACATTATTGTGTGGATTACTAGGCTTTAATAGTTTAATCTATGACTAATGGCCGTGGTAATTATTTTATGTATCAACCACGTATCAATGCTTGGTCTACGATGAATAATAATGATTGTAATATTATATTATATAAATTTTCAAGAAATGCTGTAAATAATAAGGGGTGACGGGTGCCAGTCAATAATTAGGCTGCTCGATATCTTCACAGATGACTAAGTTACCACGTTTGGACTCTGGACTATTGGGCATAATAAATACGTCTTATATTATTAATATAATACTCATTACTCGCCAGTTACCGGTCCACAGCAATCATAAAAAAAGATTACAGCAACCTTTTCAGTTTTCACTGGCCGACGCCCGTCAAATCGTCAATGTGCCAACAGAGCAAGGAAAAGGGCGAAGTCGGTGAATACAGACTATTCAGATTCATCGACCATCGTGATTCTTACGTATTTCATATTTATTATTTATAATATTATTTTCTAAAAGTTCAATTATTAAGAGGACGTGATACTCGCGTGTACTGTCTCCGCCTTACAAGTGCGTTACATAGTAAATCGTACGCTCAGCTAAACACGTGTAACTTCGTTGGTTAAAATATTTGAGTGAAATGAGTAAATTGACCTCTTATATAACTTAAAGGTAAGATTATCTAGGCAATATAATATGCTTTTTATTATATTTTAATTTAAAAGCGAGTTATGAGTATTTCGGGATGTACAAACAATTTACAATTTTAAAATACTCAACACTCGCTATGTATATTAAAATATAATAATAAGCATATAATATTGCCTGGATAATAATCTTACCTTTAAATTTTATTAAAGGTAAATTCACTAAAATTTTGTAATTAATGGAACTACACGTGTTCTGCTGAGCGTAAAATATGGTATGTTAGTATGTTACGCACTTAGTAGTAAGACGGGAACAATGTCATGTCCTCTTAATATCAAATATTCAAATATTAATAAATTTATCAATAATTATATTTTATCAATGGGAAAATGGGAAACACTCTAACACAGATTACAGAATACAATTAACTACATTGCACATAGAATATGCCTGCGCCCTGTAGCTGTATTGCTGTGTCATACACGAGACACGAGTACACGACCACGACCACTGTCATACACCAATTTTACCACAGAATACACTTTACAGTGACACCAAAGACTACCAGAGTACCGAAACGCAGACGGCCAGTCTGTAGTGTTGTATCATCGGCTGCCACGCAGTGCATGCGATTCGAGGGGAAACCGGCGAGGGTTCGGGTAGCGTTCGGCCGATATCAAGGAGTATGCGGTTGCGTATTTGCGTGCAAGAGATCGTTCAAACGCGACCACCGCCGCCGCACGAACGTTCTAGAAACTACATACTCATTCCGCATTCGATAAAACGTCGTACTTGTCGGCCTTTCTCAATCCGATTTCGTAGCTACGCAGTCGTGTATTGTCGGGAGCGCGTCACTTCACACTTGTTTCGCGTGCTATCGACGTTCAAATAATAGTAAAAAACGACTGCGGACGTTCCCAACGGACCTAGATCCTCATAGAAACGCCGGGAATCTCATCGTCGTGGTCCGGTATCGCAGCTCCGACAAGGTGAGTTACATTCGGGGTGAAAATGATAAACCCGTTCAATAATGTGGGATTGGCGGATGTAACGCCATTGTCTCGCGTCCGGGGTGCTGCCTTCCCCGCCTTCGTCGATGGCCATGAACTACGATTTTTGCGTACTATCGACCGTGTGTCGATCGGATCGATGGCGGCGGTCGGTCCCCAACGCTTACGGTTTTTCGTTAAACGTAATACAACTCGATCGTCGGCCCAGAGTCCGATGACCGATTTTGGTTTCCGAAAATCGCCATTGTTCGGCGTACGCGACACCCCCTCGGCGCGGCGTGGTTTTGGTTTCCGTACCATCCCGAGTTCTACCGGACGATTCCTACAGTCGGTTGTCGCCACTCGCCGGTAGTATTGACAAAGAAAAACTTCGTTTTGGCCATATTCGCTTTTGTGTAGATATAAACGCGCATATACATACACAAGTTCAAACGTCTAATGATGCTTTCGTGTGTGTGTATGTGCGTGCGTGCGTGCGCGTATTTCCGCGTACACTGTGTCTTCCTATTGAAATTTTTAATTTCGATGTGGACTTTGAAAAGTAAATAGTCCGGATGAGTGATGACTTGCAATTTTATTGTTACTTACTCGTTGTGTGTGTGTGACACTTGTATGGTGCAATTAGTTTATTGGTTTTGGATTTGGTTGTCCTACAAGTTAGGATTTTTTAAATCGTGGTTTTTGAATCCAATATAATAACGAGTCTTAGTATTGACTCTTTTCACACGTTGATATGATGTTTTATTCTTCGCGCATCTAATCTTGATTTTATAATCAATCAAAATTTTAAGTTTGATTAACAATTATTTTAAAATTTAATTGTTTTTAAACCTGATATTTTATATAATTTCTGTCAAATAAAGTAGTCTTTGCCCATAACATTATAAATATGTATGATATACCTACCTATTATTTTTGCATTGAAGGATCATTTATATGATTATATTATGTGTATTGATCTTTGAAAACGGAAAATTATTGCATGATTAATTTGAATATGAATGTTCAAATATTATTTCAATTTGGTATTACATAACTGAATAAGTTATTAGGTAAAAATAAAATGTCGACATTAATATTTTGCGAATTATAATTATTTTTAATTTATATAATAAGATGTTTATAAATATAATAGATAAACAATGATAATTCCCGTTTTTTGAGGGTATGATTACACATGTATCCTTACAAATACTTAATACTTTTTTTTTCTTGTGTAGTCAAAAGAGAGAAAAAATAAGTTTATTCAATCATAGTTTTTCAAAATTATTTTTAGAGTAGGTACCTACCTACCTATCTACTTATATAATTATGATCACAACTTATGAATTACGCGTAATGCACCATCATGGGACAGTTAATTTTGTTCTTGCTAACCTATAATTTATACAAAAAAGAAACAAACATTTACAGTTATAACTGAAATATTCATATTTAGCTTTCATAACCATTTTTTTAAATTAGTTGTTTGGTAGGATTAATTATTGCTTTATTTATTTATACCTTAATCAAAGGGTGATAAGACAGATATTGCATTAATTGTTGATACAAAATCTAGTAATTAGGTATTATATTAGTCTACATTTTTTGACACAATAATTTATGTTTTAAAATTGAAATTTTTTTCAGACTTAATTAGTTGGACCTAATCATAAAACAATGGTTAAAGAAACAACGTACTATGATATTTTAGGCGTTAAACCTAATTGTGGGAATGATGAGCTTAAAAAAGCATATAGAAAATTAGCTCTGAAGTATCATCCTGACAAGAACCCAAATGAGGGTGAAAAGGTACATTATGAATTCTTGATTTTATTTAAAATAAATATATGCATTAGTACTATTCTCATTTCTTTATTGTTTTAATGTACCTATTCATTATATTATATGTATTTCTGTATTTTAGTTCAAACAAATTTCTCAAGCATATGAAGTATTAACCACACCAGAAAAGCGTCGTTTATATGACCAAGGCGGTGAACAAGCCCTTAAAGAGGGTGGAGTAGGTAACTCCTTCTCTTCACCGATGGATCTATTTGACATGTTCTTTGGTCAATTCGGTGGAGGTGGTCGTGGTCGTGGTGGCCGTCATGGACCTCAAAAAGGCAAAGATGTTGTTCATCAACTAAGTGTTTCTCTTGAGGATCTTTACAATGGATGTGTACGAAAATTAGCATTAGAAAAAAATGTTATTTGTGACAAATGTGAAGGTAGAGGTGGTAAAAAAGGAGCAGTAGAGCAATGTCCAGGATGTCAAGGCAGTGGAATTCAAGTGCAAATTCATCAGTTGGGACCTGGTATGATACAACAAGTGCAGTCTACGTGCAGTGAATGTCGTGGACATGGTGAACGCGTCAATCCTAAAGATAGATGTAGGAATTGTAATGGAAAAAAGGTATATTGATTTAAACATTCCTATCAACATGACAATAATTATTTGGTATCAATTTAGGTCACTCGTGAAAGGAAGATTTTGGAAGTAAATGTAGACAAAGGTATGGTTGACGGACAAAAAATAACATTCAACGGAGAAGGTGATCAAGAACCTGGACTTGAACCTGGTGATATAATTATTGTATTGGATGAAAAAGAACATCGTTTATTTAAGTAAGTTACAATTTAGTATTTATATTAATTTGATGGTTAACAGCAGCATTTGTTACAAAAAAAAGAAATTGTAATCTATCTATTCTTATTATACTTGTATTTGTAGGAGAAGCGGAACTGATTTGATTCTCCGCTTAGATATTGAATTAGTTGAGTCATTGTGTGGATTCCAGAAAGTGATAAAGACTTTAGATGAACGTTCTTTGGTTATTACTGCTATAGCCGGTAAATAAAATTAAAAATACTAATTAAAGAGTATTGCTAACATGAACAAATAAATTATAGGTGAAGTTTTGAAACACGGTGATGTCAAATGTGTTGTTGGTGAGGGTATGCCTCAGTATAAGAACCCATTTGAAAAAGGTCGTATGATCATTCAGTTCCTGGTTAATTTCCCTGATAGTTTGTCACCTATAAAAGTGCCCCAGCTTGAATTGTGTCTTCCTCCTAGGTAAGATACAACTTAATGTTAATCATTTTTGCATCTTTCGGCTTGGTTAAGCTCACTTAATATTTAATACACTGTTTATAAATTTAATTGTAATATATATATATATTTTAATTGTGTAGACCGGTTGAAACTATTCCGGAGAATTGTGAAGAAGTATCGCTTATAGAGATGGATCCAGAATATGACTCTAGGAGACAATCTAGACGTGAGGCTTACAATGATGAAGATGGACCCACCCGAAATGTTCAATGTGCTTCACACTAATGTTTTTTCACTTTTAAAAGTCCATATAATATACAGTACCGAGTAATCTGTACTCATTCCGTAATAAGACACCGAGCAAACAAAATTTGATAATCTGTATAAAAATTTAGACTTCTGATACAGTATTTCTTTCCTAATATATTTACTCTTTTTTTATTTTGTTCAAAAGTTAAAGGATAACATTTAATTTAATTGCTTTCTGCTGATCAATACATTAGTACACTCCATTTTTAGTGTTACTTGTTTTTTATTTTATAAAAAATGATAATCATTTCTATTTTAAACAGAATTACTATTTTGTATTAATTCTTTAACCAACAATTGTGTTTGGTCATTACTTCCTACATCTTTTGACTTAAACTATGGGATTATGATATGAGAATGTGTTTCTTATAGTTAGTAGTAGTTTAGTGTAATACAATTTTTTAATAAGGGTATTGGTAGGAACTTTATTTTTTTTATTCTTGGTATTTGTCACACACATGCTCAATAGGTGTGTTATATTTCTAATCACTAATTGATCAATATATCTACTTGAGATTGTATCCTAGAATGGAAATATTTTTTATATAAGTTTTTGAGGACAAAATCAAAAATGGGAATTTGAAATAAAGTTATATGATAACATATTCAAATGTTTTCAGATTTTTTATTATTTCTCTAGATCAATTAGTAGGTTCCAAATAAAACACATTTATAAAAACATCATATGTTGTAAGTATGCTGGATAATGAAAGAAAATCACTGTTGACAAATACTTAAAAGAAAAATTAAACAATTTTACACTTTAATGAGAAAATAACTATACTGATTGAATTTTTTAATATGTAAATTGTATGTTAACTTTAAAATACAATACCAAAAAAAAAAAAATTGGTACTGATAGCTTAAATATTAATTAATTTTTTACCTGTCTAACAAGATTGTTGATAAACATTTTTTAAATCACATAAATATACTCACGCAAAATTAATTTAATTATAAAAAAGTATATTCCTTGTATGCAGCAAGTATAATAATTTTATTGAGTTATGTACGCTGATTATTTTTTTTAAATTTTTATAAATCTGAACCAATCTTAAATTTTCTAAATTTAAAGTGTATTAACTTTCTGCAGTAAAACCATCTTTTAAACTCAGAATTAGTTAATATGCTAAATTAAAGATTATTTGATTATTTTTTACAAACTATCTCTGTGCTTTCAAAGACTTCATCATTGTAATTTAATATAGTGGTACAATAAAATTCTTAAATTAATCAAATGCATGAATATGTCGACTCACTGTTGTACGGCGAGAGGTGATCAAAAGTATTGTCCCCCCCCAGATATTTCAACAATGTATATTTTTTATTAACGCACTTAACTATGTACTTATTTAATATTATTTATCAATATTGGTACATACTCTACAGTTTGTTTCCAAATCAAAGAATAAGTTCTAAGACCTGTACAAAATTACAACTGTATAGGTATATACAGTTGACTTTCGGTTGAATTTGTACTGTGTTTAAACACAGTACATATAATAAAAAATATATTTTAACTGTGTGGAGGCTAAGAGTGAAGAGTTTTGATTTTGGTTAGTAAATTATTGTGTTCCCCTACATTTTTAACCCAGTTATACTACTGTACTACCATAATTTGGTGAATTTGAAAGTATGACTTACATAATATACTCTACTACTCTGGTTATAAAATATGATTTGACAAACAGAAACTACCAATAAGCAAAACATGAGGAATGTCCACTGTCGTATCAGAAAAGTTCCTGATGACAATCCACTTCTACCTCTACCAAACTCGAAATAATATAAGTTAAAAGGTACAAATAAATAATTCACTATTTGAAAAACTTACTTTTCATAACCTTCTATAATCAATGAATAATTTTTTTAATATTCTTCACCTTTCCAGTTTTGTTAGATTTTTCAGGTGATAACTGATAATCCATAGTATAGGCAAAATAGAACAGTTCATAACATCGAAAGTCAATTTATTTAGAACATTTTAGTAAGATACCTATAGTTTCCCTATTCATGGTTATGTCTAAATTAAATTATTTGACAAAAAGAAAAAAATTATTTAATGAGATATTGATTAAAACAATCAAAAATATATGATAGGTAGATGGTAAATAAATATTTAAATGAAGTATTTCGTGTTTTTAATAACATAGTTGTATTACAAAAATAAAATATTTTCCATTTAACCCAATCAACTAAATAATAGAAATTACATTTCTGGTATGGTTCCAATACAAAAGTACATAGATTTTCTTAACATTCATGTACAGCATCAATCATAGCTCGTAAGTGTTCTGGATCGACATCAGGATAGATACCATGACCCAAATTTGCAATGTATCTGTGTTTTGTAAATTTGGATGCCATTTTCTTAACCATTTCTTTTATTTTTTCGGGTGGACCGTACAATGAGCAAGGGTCTAAATTGCCTTGTAAAGTTATATTATTACCAACAATTTTCCTAGCTTCAATAGGGTCAATTGTCCAATCCAAGCCAATAACGTCATAGTCAAAAGTAGATAATTGTTTCATAGCATAATGACCTCCTTTCGCAAATACCACCATTGGTACACTATTATCCTTCAACTCATTTTTAACACGAGAGCAAATGGCTGACAGATATGGACCACTAAATCTAGAAAAAAAATGTTTACATGAAAATTTGTTTCAATTATTTTCTATTTTACTACTTTGAATACCTATCAAACAGTTCAGAATTTAAATATTCCGCATTTGATTCAAACACTTGCAACATTTGAGCACCAGCATTCACTTGCTCTATTAAATATTTCACTATAATGTCTGTAAGGATTTGTAATAATTTTTTGCTTTCTTCTGGATATTTGTACAACCATTTTTTGGCCTTTGACATAGTTTTGGAGCCACCTCCTTCTATCATATAACACATGAGTGTCCATGGCGCACCAGTAAACCCAATGAGAGGTACCTATAAAACAATACGATTCATTAAGAGTTTTTTGTACCCGCGTGTGTCCTCTGGTCTTACTAATACAGAAAAAACTGAAATTTACATTCCCAACTTATATAATAGGTAAAGTGAATTCTACCAATACCAAGAAAAGAATATTTAATTACACGTTCTCTTGTAGATTTTTCTCAATATTTTAATTTTTAATCAAGTGGAAAATATTCATATTTCAATATACTCATAACTTGCATTAATATTATGTATTAAATATATATATAATAAATTATAATATATTATATATTGTAAAAACCCATGATATAACATAGATCTTTTTTTTTACTTTTAAATGTAATCATAGGTTAATTCACTATTTTAGTGTAATTTGAAAGCTAACAACACAAAATTGGAACGGCTGAACACAAATTTCCAATGTTCTTCATTTGTAATACAGAGACAACGCATGTGTGTGTGATTAAATTATGGATAATAAATGTTTACAATATGTGCTAAAACTTATAAGTAAATTTAAATAATAAGGTGATCCTTTTCAATGGCTGGCTTAACTATGGCAATATTACAGTATTGATCACCACCCACTTTAATCATCCCTACGTCAAAATGTAATTATAGTTTTAGAGTTTAAACGGTCTAAACAACTTTCACCATGTACGCAGTGGCATACACAGATATTGTCAATTGGATGGAGAGGTTATATTAAAAAAATGAACATAATATATTATATCAAAATATTTTTTTAATTTTATTCATTTTTATATTCTGTATAGTATAAAAATACCATGGTATTAAGAGGGTTTAACTCATACTTCCTATGTATGTGTACTTGTTCTAATAATTTATAAATTAAAATATACCTCTAGTATTTTTATCTATTCCTACCTAATTAAAATATTTTTCCTTTTAAAAATATATTAGGTTTGAACCATGTCTTTGGTGCTATGTCAGGAAAAAAGTGATAAGTTTATAAGGATTATTTAAAATTATATTTATTGATGTAGTAGTCTTTATAAACTTTAATCATCGATTAATTGAAGAGTTTTTCCAACCCTTTTTGGCACTTTTAATGTCAATGAGATAATAATATGTTCTATAGATTTACCTGGCCATTTAACCGATGTCTAGTCAATGTTATAGCTTCAAATACATATCCTAATTCTTGTTTAACATCAATTGATTGGTGTAGTCTGTCTAAATCTATAGGTTCCTTGAGAGGATCTGGAATCACAGGTCCAACACTAGGTTGCATTTCAACAATCATGCCTAATGCCTGAACAATCACCAGGATATCGCTGAAAATGATGGAAGCATCGAGGTCATATCTCTGAATTGGTTGCAGAGTGACTTCACATGCGAGTTCCGGTGTTCGGCATATAGTGAAAAAATCGTAACGCGATCGTAATTCTCTGAACTCTGGTAAATATCGACCAGCTTGTCGCATTACCCATACTGGAATACGATCGACTTCTTCACCTCTAGCTGCTCGCAAAATACGATCATTTTTAAGTGCAGGGAAATTCATATTGTTAAATAAAAATATAAATCGTTAAGACAATTAAAATGCACAAGCAGCTAAAAACAACATGTGGAGAATTTTTTTATATTACAAATGAGTAATAAATTCCTACTAATAATTGAGTACACAGTACACTCAGTTGTAGACTTGTAGTCACGAGCAATCACCATAAAAAAATTAGGGAAACCAAGAGCAATGACTTATATTTTACTGATAACAAGAAGTGATACCTACAATCACGATTACAGATAGTATTTAAGGTTGACCAACGAATCTAGAAAAGTGTCTACCAAAATGAATCTCTTTAATCAGTATTAAACAGCTTGAGATTTTCGCACTAGCGCTTATATTTTGGTGTAGTAACTTAAAATTCAGTTACCTTTCATTTTTCAAACGTAAATAATTGTAGTTGCGTGACCGTCGCTATGACATAATATAAGCGCTAGTGCTTAAATCTCCGGATGTTTAATTTAACTTTTATACTGATTATAGAGGTTAATTTCAGTAGACATCATGACAAATTAAATTAAATTTGTCATGTTAGACATTTTTCAAGTATGGGAGTCATAGGTCGACCATACTATACATACTATAGATAGCCGTGCCTCCAATTGGATATCTAATAATTTAGGTATATCATTTTTACTGTTAAATTAACAAATAACAGTATTAATAATAATAATAATAATGTGTTAACCTTTTTTTTTGTTGAAAGTACTCTCGTTTCTGAATCACTTGTCTATAGCCGTGTTCCAAATTTGTATCATGTAATTTCCTACCTAGGTACTCTGTATAACAACATATTATATTTTAATCTCTCCTCTGTGACATGAATCATGGTTGTTAATGAAATATATTGGTATCCCCAATGCGAAATAATATCGCGTTTTGTATTATTATTAGGTTTGGTTACCTTTTGGCTAGGTATTATATATTTATATTATTTTATAATAGGTATATTGTTTTTGGATTCTGATCTGAGCTTTACCTAATACCTAATACCCAATATAGTAATAAACTAATACAGTAATACCTATACATTGGTTTTACATTTATGTGGTTTTTATGGACGGGGAGGTGGTCTAAAAATACTTTTTATAGTAAAATACAATTTGTTTCGATAATCAACTTTCTGGTAGCAAATTGGATTTGGAACTTGATCGTACTTTGGAATTTAAGGGTTCAAGAGTAGTTTTTTATTTATCAAGAGAATGTACAATCTGTAATTTATTATATACAATCATAGACCTATAAACCAATGGACAGCGCTTAGAGAGAGAAGTCAGGGGTACGATATATAGTGAGCGAGAAAAATACCAAAGTAGTAAAATGTATACAGTTCCTTATTATTCGGGCTCCTTCACTATTTTATGTTCTTTCTCTCAGTTTTATGGTTATATGATCGTCTAGCATTGAAGGCACTAGGCAGGACGGAGTGGAATGCGCCGTTCATTAGTTTATAGGTCTATGTATACAATAAGTAAAAGCGATGGCTGCAAATAAACACATATTATATAGCAATATAGCATAAAATAACACAAGAAGCACATGTTGAAGGAAGTCATCCAGTAATAGAACATGCCAGAGTAAGAAAAGTACTTAAATAAAAGTTTAAAAAAAGGTGGGCAAGTGGATACCGGCGTACCTCTCTGCTGTACATTTCGTGTCGTATAGGTCACTGTAAGGATATTATGTTAAATTTGAACTCACTGATTTATGATCAAAAATCATTGCTTACAAAAAACGATTCCAAGCAAAGGCTGTCTGTCAGCCTATTTTATTAATTGGTGACATTTCAAGTGTTTACGGTTATTCGTTTATTAAAAGCCGATTGATCGGAATTCGTAATACTATAATGATGACTGATGAATATCCATTAACGTAAACATTTTAAATTCTTACGATCATAAGAAATTGATGCGACTTTCTGGTAAATTTTTTTCCACTAAAGCTAGAAAAACTTTTTGGAAATGGGAAAAATTCTATTACATTTTCAAATATGAAAAGAAAAATTTTCTAACTGAAGAGTAGTTTGCGAATTTTTGCGATTTTTATGAATTACTGATAAATGATAATCATAAAAAATTATTGTGGATTTACACTCAACTTTTTTTCTTAATTACACTATTAACAACTTATGTGGAAAAATAATATTGATCGAGCAAAAAATTATTTATGAACAGTAATTTAAAAAAGGGGGTCAAGTGGATGTCGCTCTGCTGTACAGTAGGTTACAAATAGATCACTGTATAATGGACGGTATTAAATTTGAATTCAGTGATATAATATCATTATATACGAAAAACGATTCTGAGCGGAGACGGTATGTCAGTCTAGGAAATTTTAAATTATATTGATATTGTTATTTTATGGTAGCTGCTAAGTTGAATTAATATTATTCATATTATTTAATTATTAGCCTAAAATTATCAGCGATGCTAGAAAAATATTATAATATATACTTTTACTCGTTAAAATTGATTTTAATATGTAATTTCGTCCAAATTTGAACTTAAAATGTCTGTAAAAAATAACTGTGTTTATATATTTTTTAGATTTTTTGTTTACAGTATGTACTATTTATTATAGAATCTTTATTTTAAATTTTCAATCCTTAGTTATAAAAACTGACCATTTTATAATTGTTTCATTACAATGATTGATAATTTTCAAGATTTTGATGAGTTTTGTCAAAATTCGAACTTTAAATGCTTATAAAAAAAATGTGTGCCTATGTATTTTTAATATTTTTCAATTGCTATTGTAACAATATATTAGGAGCCTTGTATTCAATTTTCATTATTTTTGGCCCAACAATTAAAAATTTATTGGTATTGATATAAAAAAAAAAACTAAAAAAATTGAAAATTGAAATGGTCCGTAAAAAGCTCAAAAACAGTCGAAATATATTCAAAATTAGATGGTGTATTTAAAATGCTAATATACACATTCAGTGAAATTTTCATGTATCTACAATAATTTGTTTTTGAATTGCAACAAAATAAAAAATTCGCTACATGAGAAATCGAGTGAATATCTAATCTTGTAAAAATTTGAACTTAAAATGCTCATAAAAATTTATATTGATTTGCTTATAAACATTTTTTTATTGATAAAATTAGGCAAACTTATGAGGAATCTTGTATTAGATTTACAAACCTTAGATATAAAAAGAAAAATTTTTATGAATTTCTAACTCAAAATAAATTGCACATTTTCGTCATTTTTACGTATTTTGTTAAAATTTAAACCTCGATTATACCTATAAAAAAAAATTGTGACTACGGATTTTTAATATTTTTCATCTGCCTTTGAAACTATATATTATAAGCCTACTATTAAATTTTCAAGATTTTTTACACAACAAATAAAATTTTATTGACATTTATAGAAAAAAAAACTATAAAATTGGAAACGGAAAATGTCCGTTAATAGCTCAAAATAAGTCAGAATATGACTTTTAAAAATGCTATATGATGTGTAGAAAATGCTTATATAAACGTTCAGTCAAAATTTCATGTATTTACCGTTATTTATTTTAGAGTTATACCAAAAACAAAAATCGATTTTGTCAAAAATTGATTTTCGGTAAAAATTCCCGTTTTTCCCTGAATTTTTCATTTGTTTTTCACGGCGCTTTTGAAAACTAGGTACTGGCAAATTTTAACTTTTGACCCCCCAAAGTACCAACTACATTCGCTTTCCTATCAGAAAAAGTACTATTGAAGAAAATCGAAGCATTTTTACTGTCCTAAAAGGTGATGACAGACACAAAAATAAAAAAATTAAAAAAAAACAACACACATCATTGTAAAATCAATACATTCATCGCTCCGCTCAGAATCTAAAAATGTAGAACTTTTAGGAAATATCCAATAGCTATAAATAGCTCAAATAAACACAAAATATTTTGAAAATTTTCTTTCACGGCCATATTAATATTTGGTGAAAATTTAAAATAAGTACACCAATATTTTTTGAATTAGGTACACTAAAAATATAAAATCGATTT